>DWMG01005348.1:0-10261 GCA_018244855.1 Elbella merops | reverse complement strand
GGGTTGGAGATCGCAGGGCACGGCTTTTCGCATCGCCGACGCTGCTGCCCGTCGGGAGCCAGGGCATTTAGCCGTGCCTATTTAGGCTGCGCTATACCGCAATCAGCCGGTCGTGCGGGTGAGGTTGGCTTGGGTTCCTGAGATGGTAGTTGGAACCCCTTATACCCCTTGATGTTGATTATAATGATGATATTAAGAAATAAATAAAAAGTTGTTTGATTGTATTGACGAAATAACTTTTAAAATTCCATAGGGCTTAGAGAAGTTTTTTATGAGAAAATTATTGATACAAAATGTTTAGATTCAGAAGTCCGTTCGCGCAAAAATAGTTACCTTGTTATGAAATTATATTTCCATATATATTTAAATGATTCACAAGAAACAGATTGCACTTAGTTGTGTTAATGTCTCACGAAAATATTTGCCGTTTCGTCTTCATTTTATAAACAAACTGAGAAATAATAGAATTAACAAGGAAAGCGGACGAGAAATTTGCAAGATTTGCAGATGATTAATAATTAAGTTTTGGACTTATTGCATTAATGCAGCGCAAAGTTTTGAAATAAATTTAAATTATTTGATTGTTCCAAGAAAATTAATAGTTTTGTTTTTGGAAAAGCTTCTGTTTTGTTGACGTTTGAAGTGCAAATTGATGAATAATTTAAAAATCACACACATAAATTAATACATAGGAAACAATTCGGTCGATTTAATACCATTTATAAAGTAATTAACGTAGCGTTGAGTGGGTTAAAAATCTGTTTAAAATCTTACAACCCTTTGAATTTTTTTACAAGAATCATCTTATTGATCATTCACATAATAAAAAATATGCATATATGTATAAATGTTTCAGTCAGTAGGTAATTAGAGATAAATAAGTCGGAAATATAACTCACAAAACGTTCATGTTTAAGGTATTTTCTTAAGCATTTATTGCCCATTCACTATAGCCCCTCACAATTTCGTTTTCATTTCGCGGCAGATCCGACCGTCACGCCTTTTACTGGTAGCATTATTTTATTTCTTTTAGTCGTATTTTGGAATATGTTTTCGAGAATATGTATATATTATCGTAATACAACCTTGAGAACTACTGGGGTTAAGATTGAAGAATCAATTTATACATATTTATTGATCAGTTTTCTCTTTTCAGATGATCTGAATGAGTTGGCTGCCGTTGAAAATTTGGTGGAATTGAAATCATGTTCCTATATGTGGTTATGTGAAATCGATCATGGACAAAAATAACAAGAAAAAGAATCACACAAATGGCAAATACAAGAAAAACAGTAAAGATAGTTACGACGAAGTGATCACTACATGTTGCTTCTGCATCAAAACGAAGAAAAGTAAAAAGAAAAGTTTAATCGCAGGATGCATAACGAATTTGGCGATATTTATAATTTTACTCATTTATACGTTGCTCGGAGCGTTTATATTCTTAGCAATCGAAGGAAGTGCTGCGAAGGTACATCAAAAGACCCTCGCAACAACCTCGTACCAAGCCAATGAAAATCAAAAATCCATTCCCCTTTCTAAAGTAAACAGCAGCATTGCGCAAGCCAGCGCCGAATTGAGATCACAAACAGTGGAAAGTATTTGGGAGATAACTGTTTCTTTAAACATTTTGTATAAGGAGAATTGGACGAGATTGGCTGCTCAAGAAATTGCGAGGTTTCAGGAGAAACTTGTTGCGAGAGTAGCCGCCGATGTAACCGAACAGTATAGTGGAGCTAGAGTTTTGGAATCAGCTCCAGCGTTAGTCACTGATGATTATGAATGGAATTTTGCTAAAGCATTCCTCTATTCTCTCACTGTTCTCACAACTATAGGTAAGTAAAATATATCGCCTGAAATGTTTTGGTTAATTGTTCCTTACAAATTTTCCCCAACAATCTTTATTGAAGAATAATTTCTATTTTATTGAGAACTTAAGACAGTTTTGATTTAGTCATGAAAACAAGTACATATGTAACTCATTTTCTATAATTCTATTTAGTAAAATTTTCCTAGAAATAAAAGGATGAGAAGGGCTATGTTGTTATTTTCTGTTTTTCTCATTTAAGACGTCAAGTTTAATTTAAGGATATTAATATTTTTTCCTGTTTCTATAGGTTACGGCAGTGTTGCACCCAAGACAGCACTGGGAAAGGCAGTCACCATCGGATATGCTGTTATAGGCATACCTTTAACTTTACTATATTTGTCTGTTGTCGGAGCCCTGTTATCCAGACTTGCACGTAGTGTCTTCAGCAGGGCACTATGCTGTTATCTCTGCACAAAATGTGGATACTGTTGTCTCGATGAAAGCACGATTCTTAAAAAAGATAAAGTCAGAAAGCCTGAAGACTACAGAAGCCAAACTTTGCATCTACAGGAGCCCTATTATGTACGGTCTCCATCTGGCACAATTATATCTGCATCACAGGCAAACAGCTTAAGTACAAATTCCATAAAAGATAAGCCTCCTGGCTTAAATTTCCTCAGGGACTGTGATTCACTGAGTTGCACGGATACGGACTCAAAAGTTTCCTTACGAGGTTTCTCTATTCTAGCACCAATTTCCCTTTGTCTTGCTGCAATCTTTACGTACATTTTCTTCGGTGCCCTTGTCTTGTATCAGTTAGAAGGATGGAGTCCAATTGATGGAGTTTACTTCTGCTTTATGAGTCTAAGTACAATTGGATTCGGTCACTTGGCGCCAGGTGTCACACAGAAGAATGGCGCATCTACTGGTACCGTGTGGTTTTGTTCAATTTATATCATGACTGGTCTGGCTTTGACTGCGATGTGCTTCAATGTGCTACACGATGAGATCGTTCATCGTTTAAGGCATCAAGAAAAAGTAATGAAAAGTACCCAAAAGATTTTGACGCCGGAGTTTTTGCAGCGTTCTTGACGTGACCATAGCGGGGACTTGACTGATGAGTCGCTGGTCAATTCGGAAAGCGAAACACTGCCGGAGGTATTGCACCACGTTTCAAATACGCGGTGTGATGGAGGCGCGTGCCGTCGAACTGTATATACGCTCAAAGAGGAAAAAGAGCCGGACTCTACCAACAACTAACGTGCCAATTAGGAGATTTATTTACATATTGATTAAGCATCAATGTTTATTCACTTATTTATATTATGAATAAGATTTAGAATCGTTTGTTACTTTGGAAATTTTCATATAATATTCAATTGTAACGTAGAGATAAGTAACAGTAATCAGTGAAGTAAATATTATAATTACTTAATTCAAGTAATAAAATGACTGAAGTGGTAATAATTACGTTATGTTTAAGTATTTCATGACAGACGAGATTTGAAATCAATGTTTGTTGTTGTCGGTGAATTGTGGTTTCAGAATCCTGTAGCTTAAGGAATAATAGTAATATTAAATTAATATTTAAAAAGGTTTATACATTTCAAATAAATATTTATTTAGTACGTACTGCATAGAGATTTGATTCAATCGATTTGATGATATTAAATCATTTCGAAATTCGAATGTTCGATTTGTAAATCAGGAATTAAGTGCAAGATGCCTAATTAAGATAATGTGAATATTCTAGCGATGTATCGATGGAGACGGTAAGATAGTAATCGAGTTAATACTCGGATCATATTATCAAAAGTATTATAATGTTTATGTATCAATAAGTTTTATTGTATCCCCACTTGTCTACGTAATCGTGGCTGGCGATAGGCAGAAAATATTTGGTGATGGCCGTAAGTCACAGTTACACACAGTTTTCTTTCTAATCAATAACAGAAGAAGAAAATATACATAGTGAATATAAAATTATATAGTTATAATACCCTATACTAGCATATTGACCGTTAATTTGCAATATAGGATGAATAAAATTAATAAATGACAATTAACAGTGCTTATTTCATTTATAAAATCGTTTTTTTTTGTACGAATATGATGCATGTTCATTAGCAGCGCCTAAAAAGTGCATATGTTACCAAGTTTGTATTATTGAAATATAAATTTTAACGTGTCGAATGATAAACTGTTTAATTATTCTTAGGTGGCGGTAGCCGATTTAACAATGACAAATAGGGGATACCTATTAAAATTTATTTAAAAAATAATAAACAAACTTTAACTTTAGTTATAAATATTAATGCTGAGTTTATTCGTTTGAGAGATAGTTATTAGTTAGCGCGAAGTGTGAATTTTAAAATGTTTTTACAAACCTGTCATCTTGTGCTATTGTATGAAGCGAGGAAGAATAAATCAATTTTAACACAATTGCTTGTTCTTGTTTTACTTTCCCCTGCTGCGCTCTGTTCTGCCTCACGGCATTTCACAGCTAAATGCGACTTTCTCAATGTAAAAGCTGAGGACTGATGTTACTAGCCAGGGACACCCGCAGTAAACATCGGAAATACTTGTCAGTAGTTAACTTGGTGTTGGAACTTATTAAGTCCCTGCTATTGTACCACAGAAATCGTGAAATTTCGTTAAAAACATTATTTTCAAGGGAAGATAATAGCAAACGGCAATCATTAGCTAGAAATGGCTTCTACGGCCCGTAGACAACTGCGTCTAATGTCGAATAGGATTGTAGGAATGCAATAAAATTGTCAGTGTCTATTAGTTTGGTTAATATTAACTTTTAATTTAATCAATGTATTAATTTACAATGAAGTAATATTTATTGGTAATATTACTGTAGGAGTAACACTATTAGTAACAATAATCTATTCAGATATTCATCAGTAGGAGCGCAATTAGTATTAGATAGTGTGTTAGTATCGTTCGGGCGCCGGGGTGACAACACTCCTGAGAGCAAAGAGAATCTTATTAAATACAGTTCAGTACACCCGTCTATATTTCTTACTATGAGGATAAGTTCGTTATCAATATTAGCTAAACATATATAACATGAGTACCTATTGTGTCTGTAGTAAAATAGTTTGTGATAAAGATAAACCACGTTCAGATATAAGTAACAGAAGATAAAATTATACAATTTAACTAATACAAGAATTAAGAATACAATCTTCAAAGAAAATCTTATCTGCAACGTAAATACGTAAGTAAAACGATTTTATCGCAAAGTGAAACTCGCTGAATTTGCAGGAGCAATTGACTGAGAACATATAGAAGTTTCAGTTGTTACAGAACTGAATTTGAATCTGCTGAATAATTACTTTCAGAACCACGACACACAGCATGACTTGCATTGATTCAAGTTAAGTCATAGGTATACATAGCTTTTTATAATAATAATTATCGACCCATTATCATTCCGCTGTTGGAATATGGGTCTTCTTCTTTCACCGTTAGCAAGTGATATTTAAACTTAAAGCGCACTTTTGTAAAGAGGTGCGCGCCATGGGTTTGAACCCAGCACCCCGGGAGTTGGAATCTCAACCATTAAGCTATCACTGCTTTTTATAGTTTTGTAACAATTACCCTTGAATGTTCCAGAAGTAATGGAGTTGTTTTTGAAAATAGAGGATTTATAAAACAAGAATATACCTATGCAAATAAAGTAAACCCCAGCAAATTATTGGGTTAATTAATGTTACCTGCTGAGAGATAGATAATCATGTGCACTGCAAGGAAAATTTACTCGACTGGCGCAAACTAATTACGGACCAAGAAACCAAAATTTCAGTCAAAATTTCGAATTTCGAAAGTTTACAGATCTTAATTATAACTGACGTTCGCTGTGAGTGGAATTTAAATAGGGTATAAAATTAATGTCTGTGACTGATATATGTTTATATGGAATCTGTATTTCGAATTATGTTAAAGCAAGTTTCAGATGAAATGCTAAGCACGTATGTATAGATGCCAGTGTAAATTTGCTATTATGTCAATCTCAAATCAAAGTCGAGTATTTATTAAAAGTAGTCACAGATGCTAAATTACTTAAGCTAAGAAATGCATACGTAGGATCGAAACAAATTCAACCGACACCTATCTGAATTTCAAAGAGGGACATGAAAAAGTAGCTGATTAAATAAATAAATAAATAAAATAAAATCTAATTATATTCAGCGACTTTTCATTGACACAGGATGCCAACAAGAGGTAATATGAAGATACCAAAATAAATAATTTAGTTTATTCCAAACATTGTCAACCGTATAACAATAAAAAAAGACCAAATTAAAAATACGTAGTAAAATTTTGCGAGTGCTACAACAGAGCTACCTGTGAAAATTGGAGTCATAGCAATAACAGTTGCTGTTGGAATTAATACCACTCCATCGATAGCCGTAACTATTGACACAGTATCGTTATTTACGGTATTTAATAATATATTTTTGCCTATTTACGAACAAAATAATGATTCACTAAGCAACAAATATAGTAACTGAAATCAGGTAACATGTGATTGTGAAATTTCATTTGGTTTAATATTGTAAAGAAGATTTAGGTAAATCGCTTTCTTTGTTTATTGTCAGAGTAAATATGTCCTATATTAAATGACATTTGTATTTCGATTAATCTTCGACATTATGAAATTATTGCCATATAATAGTGATTTTGATGAAATAATGAATCGGATGTCAGCGTATTCTGTCCTGCGCGCAAGTGTACAACAAACGTCGTCGCTGCTGCCCGCTAAGTCAGTGAATCCATGAATAGGTGAGTGAGTGAGTATTGGAGTGAATGAGTGGGTGGGTGAGTATGTAAATGATTGAGTGAGTGGGTGAGTTGATGAGTGAATTTGTAAATTAGTGAAAAAATTAATAAATCACGTTACTATGAGTACAATTTGTGACATACAAACTGAACGGGAATCAAACTGAAAAGCAGACCTTATGGTACCCACTTATATTTCAACTATAAATTATTTACAAAGAGATTAACGCACAGCACACACGGGAAAATATTTCGTTACAATCCGTAACAATAGAAACACACAGCATTGTTATTGCACAGTGATATTGCAATTTTAGAATCGCTCGAAGCCGGCACCGCTACCCATACTATTGTGTTTAGGTAAAATTTGCCAAAATATTTCAATATAAGCTCAAAAATTTCGACTTTGTAAGAACAGAAACAGTAAATTTAAGGTCTACTCTACTTAAAGGACGAGATATTAGAGCATTGCAAGAAAGTCCCAAGAAAACGAAAGCGAAGTTACAAAACAAAGATGGCCATCGCGCTTGATGAAGAAGAAAACTGAATTGATCAAACAATAAACAAAAATATTAAATCTATTAAAGGATTTTATAAAGAGTATTGAATAAATATTCAATAGTAGTTTACGACTCGACGTTTAACCGCGCTTATCGGTTCTACTCGTGCTGTTCGAGTAAGAACGTAGTACAAAACAGAAATAGATGCATTAATGGTACGTGTGCGTGATATAAACAAAAATAGTCTATTAAGAGAGAGCAATTGTGTTAGTGATATTAAAGAAATGGATTATCTAGAACAAGCAGTAGCGACTCGCGATTATAGCAAGTAGACAGCGATTTTTAGCGCGACCGGAATAGTCGCGAATTGCAAGTGCAGTTGTAATACATGTTTGAGATGGTACTTTACTTCGGAAGGAATTTTGTCGTTAAAACTCATATTATAGTTGAAAGCACGACCCGTAGTTTATCCAATACGTTAACATTTTGGTTTTTTTCATATTTAGTTAAGCCTTATACTCGTATAAACATCATGCACATGCCGATCGTGTTATTAGATGTGTTGAATATTTTTGTTTAATGCTTCTGGTGGCATTGGCGGCCATTTTGAATAACTTTGTAATATTTGAATACATTATCCCTGATTATACTTGGATATACATATCAAATGAGAGAAAAACTGTAGATTACTAAGTACTGCCCTGTGTTCGTCTATACACAATAATTAAATCAATAAAGTTGCTGTTAATGAAATGAAAATTCTGAATATTATCTAACGCACATCAAATACTTTCATATATTACTATTTTCTTTTACCCATTTCCAATAAACGGACTGAAATGAGAGTTAAGGATATATTAAAAGTAAAAAAAGTTAAGCATTTTTTGTAATTGCTTCCCAACCAAGTCTTTACAATTAATAATGAAACAATTATTAGTGTGAAAAAGGGCACCAGACCTACTTACAATTTATGAGGTAAATACTCAGTAAACATTATTTTCTTTAACTATACAACAATTTAAACCTTGGTAAGTTAATTTAACCGGCTCTTTCAGCGCGAAAACTGAGACCGTGGTAATAGCGTCATAAAACTTGAATTTTCTAAGTTAAGAGAAAAGTCCTCGTTATCGCCGCTTTTTCCATTAATGATCCTTTCAATAGAAAAAAAGATTAGTAGTCTCACTATAAAAATAAATGTTGGAATTGTTACTAAATCCAATTTCGAAAGTGAAAAATTTTTTTGTTGATGGACCTTTGTTCGTTAGAGAATTCAGGTCAAACGGAATATTCCACTAATATTTAGAAAGAAATATAATTTAGGGAACATTTTAGAAACGTTAATGAACGTAGGCAGGCAATTTGACTAAAAATATCTGTTGCTGTACTATTTTAAAACATTGTTATATGCAATTAATATGTAGTTGTTTCGTATTAAAGTATCACAGACGGTATAAAAAAGGTATGCAGTAGATTTACATATACATATGCAGAAAAGATAAGAATCGTAAAATTAACACAGTACATTCAGCCATTAAAAAAGGATTAAAGTTTGACCTCATTTACAATGAGCCTATAAAAGTATTTATCAATATTTTACTGGAAAACCGCTTTTAATAGTCTTTTCACGTCGTGTTACTCGAATCCTTTTCTACGTCATGTTAACGCCTTGCTTACCTGACCCTTAACTGTAATGTAAGGACGCCACCGTTATTGTGTCGTTGACGTAAGGGAGGCTATGGTGCCTCTGTAGTGAATTTTTAATACGTTCTTTTAAATTAAGAAAACCAAAATTTTAACGCATATTAAAATAATAATTAATAATAATTATTGTTAAAATTTTAACGCTTATTAAAATGTATAATGAAATACGAGAACTGTTGAAACAGCTTTTTTTTATTTGAAGTTTTACAGTTAGCTAGACACTTAAGTGACGTAGGTCTTCTGAGAATAAAACTTAAGATCCATTGTGTATATAAAAACATAATATTTACTCACTTGATATATTTGGTGGCTGAAAAATTAAATAAGTTTTATGTTAGTTCAAACAGTTTTTATAAATTCATTTCACGGGGTCCCATTAAATTATTTAGCGGATGCGATAAAAGAAAATCAATTTACTTGAATGTACTCTGTGAAATAAAATGATTGAGCACGTTAAATCATAGTGGACTTTAAATATGAAAATATAAAGCGCATTTTTTGTCGCTGTTATCGGAGCGGGGGTTAAAATAGAAAATGATTTAATTCAGTCCTTTTCAGACGGTAGGTGGCTGTGCATTTTAATAATGTTTTGTTTGAACGTGCTATGTTAAAGATAATGGAATTCTCATACGCGAACGTTGCACTAAAAGTACATTCTTGAGGTAGTTTTGCTAGCTTCTATTAGACCAAGTCTTTGTCTTTGCGGGACAGGCGCTTAAAATGACCACAACAAAAATTGCGTTTTACTTGAATGTACTTGTTTGCATCAAATGTTTAGAATTATGTATTTTTTTAGAATTTTGACACCGCCCTTTATTATTTCCGAATATTACCATCCTTACAGAACTGAAGTGTTTCTTTTATATTCTCCACTATCATTATACTTATACATGAAGGTTTCTAAGACTCTCCATCTCTCTCCACTCTTCTCCATCATTCAATGTCTGACTTATTCGATTGGTTCATTTTTATATTTTCGGTTATTTTTATAAGACTACTAATGACTTGATTGACAGTAGATTTATCAAACAAGATCTAATATAACCGATTGTTTTGCTGGAACTAACAAAAGCTGGTTTAGTTTTAATACAGATACTTCAAATTGCCTTGAAAGATAAGTAGAAAATTATCCGTTTCAAAAATCGCAAATTGAACGAATCATAAGTATTTTGCTGTTATTTGTTTTTGAGAAAAAACAAAGCCAAAGAAAAAAGAATCCACATTCCGCAATCTCGCTGTAGACAATATTCAGATAAGGAGAGGTTTAAAAGAAAAAACTGTTAAGGAATCAGCGAAATCCTAACGATAAACAGAAAGGAAACGTCTTAAGAGATATTTATCGGTAAAATATTCCCCCCTTAAAAGCACTACGAAGGGGGTGGGGAGCTCATAAAATGTCGGAAAGAATGCGTTTTGTTTCCCGCCTACAAGCCAACCTTGTAACCGTCTTAACATA
>DWMG01005347.1:0-10262 GCA_018244855.1 Elbella merops | reverse complement strand
GAAAATCTAAATTAGAAAATTTTGTAGTGTTCGACCCGGGAATCGAACCCGAACCTCCCGATCGGCAGTCGCATTTGCAACCAACACGACCAACGAGGCAGTCGTTGGTCGTGTTGGTAATTTGGTAAAAATACGCGAAAATGGAATTAGACTGCGTATACAAAATAACACAAACTTAAACAATGGATTTCTTGAAATAGCGCCTGATGCGAATAATTATAACCTCATTCATTTGCACGAGCAAGCCAGTGGACCGTAAGGGTAATAAATCGTGGTGCAGCTTTGCCACACAATGAGTGAGATCCACGTGTCCATTATAATAATGCTGACCTGGCGATTGTTTCCCTCAGCCAACGTGCAATCACGAACAATGAGAGTTGACTTGCTCTTTAATAATATACCTATACATACATATGCACCTAACTATATGTTCATATATTGATATTCTTATATGACACAGTTGTGGCTCAAACGCGATGTCATACCGTCAAAAGATGACCATGGTGTGTGACGCGATGTGTAAACATTAAATAAATCCAGGAAAAAAATAACCTCTAAAATGCCTGATGCAGAAGGCAACGGGAAACCACTGCATTAAGATTCCCTAGTCAATCAGCATGGAAAAGTCAAAATCCAGGAAAGGTTGTCTGGAAGAAATCTCTCGTTTAGCGATAAGACAGCCTTTTGTTTGTACCGAATTTTGTGTTTCTGTACTTTGTATTTTGTATAATATACAACAAAGTGT
The DNA here is from genome assembly GCA_018244855.1 of Elbella merops. Classification (NCBI taxonomy): domain Eukaryota; kingdom Metazoa; phylum Arthropoda; class Insecta; order Lepidoptera; family Hesperiidae; genus Elbella; species Elbella merops. Next base: position 9,517 of record DWMG01005347.1, on the reverse strand, counting down.
CTGTATAGTATTGTGTTGTGACAAGTGAACTGATGGTTAATTGGCGATTCGGTGATTGAGCTGCCAATAGGTACTAAATTTACGAAGAATTCCTAAAAGTCACCTAGCATTTTTTTGAAATTGGAAGTGGTAAAAAACCTCTTCGCAGTGCGTGCTTAACATCTTGGCTCCGTATTCATGGGTACACCTTTGCAGCATTGCAAAAGTATAGCTCATTCGAAACAAATGATAACTGCATGGCGTTGAGGTAAGTACTAAAAACGATATATAAAACGTTACTAATACTTGGTTTAATCATGGCACAGTTGAGGAACCACGTTCCATTGAAGTAAATTGTTTAACAATGAAAATTGGATGAGGTCGACGGTGATAATGTATTGAAACTAGGACCTCTGCGCATAAGACAGGCATGGTGACCAAGTTATGAATGGACTCTATATATTAAATAGTAGCCCGCACACACCATTATCAAGATAAACAGTGACCGTCGTAACAGAGTAATGAATGAACTCCCAAATAGACGTTTCCGCCATTGCCGTAATAAAGAAGTTTTTATTACCCATAAAACCGTTAGCTTAATATTTTAAATATGTTTTGTTTTAGAATAATATATTAGTAACTGATGTATATATTTATTATAATAGGAAGGATATAGAAAAGCTTAAATTATCTAAAAGTTGTCGAATGTAAAAATCGTTAATTTGTAAATCGTTAATGTTGTAAAAATCGAATGTGGTTAAAATGAAAGTACTGGGGTGATTCTTCCGTGGCCATAATTAGCAACCATATAATCGTTCCAAGTTTAAACACGGGCATCCTTGCTACCGCACCTCAGTCCTATTACTTCCCGCTCCGTTAGTGTGTACAATTGCAAATTTAATCATAAAAGAGACAAAAGTACACATTTTCACAAATAAATATAATTTAATCTAAGAAATGTTCGACTTTCTCACAATGCGTCGCGTCTGCTTGCTTTCCTGCTAGTGATGGTAGACGCTCTTATTGTTTTACAAATCCGTATTTTCCTGCAACAACTTCAGTATGTAATAACGTTCAAATATTAAGGTTATGTTTATTATCTATATCTTTATAATTTGCTCTTGTATATTTCACAAGTTATCGTTTTCGATTCCTGATGAGTAGTGCTTATCGATTCGTAATTAAATTCTCTTCACGTTAATTTGTAACTGTTCTTGTAGGTAAACTAATCATATAAATATTCAAGTATGCCGTATGAATAATTATTGCGAAGGTCGTTCTCATAACATTTATACGCACATTTTCTCCTAAGTTTAAATCTAAGCGAAATAATTTTTTTACCCTAAGTGACGCTATCAAAAGTCCCTTCGCCAACCCAGCTATAAAGAAAACTTTCAATTTATTACAAGTGATATACTTAACCCTTGGATACTTATACGATCGGCTCTTGAGTATCAGGATATCGGTCACTTGATAAAGGACCACTTTTCCTGACTCCCTCATCCCTCATACGATATTCTTCATGTACAATATGTTATACATGAAGGATTACATTAGGGAGGACTACATTTTACCTTGGAGCGGATATGGTTATTAAGATGTATGCCATTATGGCACATTTTATCAAATGACGCCCAAAGAGTTCGTGTCAACAATATGACAGTATATAAATGACTTCTGCCGTATCTAAGCAACATATTCATAGTTGCTGAGGAGCTCGTAAATAGAATAATGGGCTCTTTAAATAGTTTTGAGGATTTTGATAGCGCAGAGATAATGAATTTTCTATATAAATGTTGACTATACCAAATCTTACATAAGCCTGCGCTTAAAATTGTTAAAAAGGGATATAAAGACTTCCAGTTCACGTATTGATTTATACGAGTACATATGTAGATGAGACCTTCCATTTTACTACTCTGTTACACATGCACCAAGAATGATAACGTCCCTAATTAAGGACAGTACGCGTCGTCTAAATATTAAGGACAGTACACGTCGAATCGGTGGATGATAAGCAATTTTAATTAATCACTGCGATATCTGTGTTATATATATCTTTACATTCCTCATATACGTACATAAAAAAAATACAAAATTATTGCTTAAATTAATTAATAAATTAGCTTTGGAAATATCTCTGGCACAAATTACTTAAATTAAACGCCTTTTTTTCCTCATTTATTCTTACCAACAATATAAATAAATATACTCTATAAATGTACAATATTTCTTATCAATATCGAAGACGTTCATTTTACAGATTATGTAAAATTATCGCCGTTTCTCGTATATGGGGACAGTACATAAGTATAAATGAAGCTCCCAGTGAACAAGTAGCGTGCAATTATTAAACCCCAATTGCACGTACGCAGTTAATGCGTCTGTTAACCGCATAACGGTCGGCGGGACGTCTAATTCTAACTGCCGACTTAACTGTTTACTCCGCGTCGTCACCTCGTTTTATACTCGCCCCGTCTTGTTCCGGGTCGGGCGCTGTATTATTGGGTATTTTCTAACGAAACCCCCAGTAGCAGCTCGGAATCTGGATGTGTGACCCGTAAGTGACCGTATAACATTAATAATTGTGAGACGGGGGAGGAATACGCTTCTCTGCTTAACCCCTTCGAAATAATACAGTAACGTTACCCATTGTCCACCTATGTATAGCTCTACTGGTAGATGAGTGTCCTCTTGTGAGTGCTACGGCTTGAGGCCAAAATTCTATATTGTCTGTTTTCCAAAAAAAAAATGATGAACTGTACGACATGTAAGGTTGCTCACAACGTTATCCTTCTATACTATGACGAAAGCATCCACCGAGTTTCGAACGCCAAACTTTTAATAAATTCACTGTTTATACGGAAACATGAAAGACCTTTAAAATATTGATACCAAAATACGAGTACATTTTTATTATGGAAATAGATAATAGAGATCCATACGCGAGACTGATATGAAAAATATCGGAGTTGGGTTTTAGAAAATCTTGGTAATATTTCAATAGTAGTCCCGATGCAGGAATTTCAATCCACGGGCATGTATATGAAAGTATTGTGCAGGTAGGCCCATTCATCTTGTGCATTTGCCGGCACACGGCGCCGGTATTGTGAGGGTTGATTATGTGTCCCCTATGGAAATGATAAAGAGAAATATGTATTAGTTTATTGCTGAGTCTCGCTCGCTGTGTTTGGAGCGCAATGTTCCATTTCAGTTCAGCCAAGTAGTGCGTAGCTCACACAAGCTTCGAAATTTCACTTGTATTAATATTTAATAATAGATTTTAGTTAGGGCCGCGATAATTATGTTAGGTACCTACGTATAAAGATGTTCACGAGAATTTTCACCACGGTTATGATCTGCTTCCAATTTCCATCATTTAATATTCTATAGGTATTACATATGTATATATGTAAACATGTGGATTTTCTCTGTATCCATGTATAGATTCCTGCGACTATTTTAAATGTCATTAAAAATGTTTAATTGGGGCATTCATTCAAAATGAACCAATAAAAAAAAACAGAAAGAATATCGCTGTTTAATGTATTTTTAATTTATACACAGACAGTGCATACATATGTATATTTCCATAATACACTGCATGCCACTCCTTGAAACCGTTTAATCCTTATAACTGGGCAAAACCCCACAGCACACTCAACATTATCCCGGCCTGCTGTCGAAAGACCCTGGTCTCGAGACTCGAGCAAATGTTCAGATATTTGAATGATGAACTTAGGTGTCGGTTTAAGTATTTGCATGTCTGTCTATGTGTGTGTCAATGGGAGCTACGAGGCAGGTAATCCGAAAGCTGCGCTAGTAGAGTACAGTTCAGTACTTTATAGTACAATAATGTAGAGTATAGTACAGAACATTATAGAGTAGAGTTAAATACAGCATTGTAAAGTATTGTACAGTATAGTAGTACAATATAGCACCACACTCACACCATGATATTTCTTCTCTTATGATCCTTATAGTAAATTGTAACTAAACATTGTGTAGGGCACTGTACAGTACTCGCTTGAACTTAATTAAGTAACAACACCTAACTACCTTATAACCGTAACACAAATTTCTCTCTCAAACTGTAGAATATAACATTTAATTCCGTAGAGCTCACTAATTAAATATCGGTTCATTGACAGGTGTTAACCAAACATTTTACGTTCCACCGTTAAATTGGAATATTTGGAATTCTTAACAAGTGTTACACGGCATTTATTAATTCAATAATAACTGTATCATGGAAATGTTCGCGTTAATATTCTCTTCTCAAAATACATACGCGTACATATCGCCAATAAGAAACAAAATTATAAAATTGTTAAGAACATACATATTAATAAATAAAATAATAATACTTAATAATATTTAATGTAACGTTGCGAACAACAATATAAAGGCTTATTTAATTTTATTTATTTATTATGTAAACTCCTTTCGCTAGAAAGAAACACGTAGGTGATATTATGAACTGAGAAAAATGTGTCATAAAGTAACAATTACGTATACGAACACCAGTGATAGCTTGGCCGTTAAGAATTCTACCGCCTATCCCCGAGGGTGTGAGATTCGAATCCTTAACACCACGACCTTTAAAATCTTATTAACATTTCTAAGTAAGTAAATTTCGCTATTACAATGAAGTAAGATAAAGTGATAGAAAGCCTACACTCTTTGAAGCATCTTAAATCACCAACCATTACTTGGCAATCGTGGTTCACTGTGGCCTTAAACCTTCTCACTCTGAAAGAAGGCCCAAGTCCGACGTACAAACTATAAAAGTCTCAGCTGCGATCGTGATGAAGGACCTCGTACAGGTCCGAAACTAGTCCGGCCATCCCGAAAAAACGCACGTGAGTTGAGCGACAATATAGATAAAAACTATAAAGTGTTGATAGGGGAACGATTAAATAACCCTATTGTTAAATTGATTACTGATTAATTCCCGGTTGGAAATTAAACAATTATTATTACGTGTCGCGCTATAATTGCAATCATTAACAAATGCGATACATATTAATCGCAATATTGGAATAATTAGTACTCAATACGTACATAGATTACCGATATAATTACTTCATTGTAATGAATGTTTTGAATGAGTTCCTTGCTATATTAGCTTTGCTAATTTCGGCACACTATTTATTGCCTCAACCGGTACATGCTCTTAATTAGTAATCTGACGTACAATGTTCATTTGTACTATAATGTTAAAGGATAATCTATGTTCTACTTGCTACAAATCATAACATACTTGTGGAGACAACTTTTCATGAAAAAAATCGGTTTTTCCTATATACATTAAAGACGCCTATTAGAAGTATGAAGATTGTTCTAGTCATTTGACTGGTTTTAAATAACTTTAATTTAATCATATATGTATATTTTAGTGTAAGGAGTTACCAAAGATTAATCGCGGTAATTTTGATAAGCTTACAATTAACTGGCTAATTAACGAAGAAACAGCAAAACTACAAACAATAATACAAAGTTAAAGCAAAACTGTAACAACTTATTAAACAGTATGGACAAATGCTACGCTATTGTATTAATGATATAAAGACACACATGATCGATTTCCATATGAATAATGGAAACGATATCCCCTCGAACCATTGGGCCACGTTGCTGTATGACGCGCGACGCGCTAGGATGGCCTTGATGCTGGCGATCACACGGATAATTAATAGTCAGTGAATCCATAAATACGGCCTCAAAGAATATTAAATCTATTTTTATAGACAAGTTAATTGCGTCCCAAAAAATAATTTTATAATGGCAGTAGTGGTCATTCTGAATATAAAACAAAAATGAACAAGCTTATGCTTACTCTATATTCCGTCATTTTTATCAGTTCCGACTTTTATGATTAAATAATTCTATTATCTATAGATTGTGTAGATTTTTGTATCCGACCTCAAATATGTTTGTAGTTTTATATTTCATCAAACACAGACGTTTAAAGTTAATCCGGTATATTTAAAGTGGCATAGTTTCTACTGCCTAATACTGGGCTGGGAAATATACCTCCCGAAGGAAATTGATTTTTAAAATTAAAATACATTTACATATTTTTTTAATTCTAAATACCTTTCTTATGATGAGGTGGCCTAATGCAAAGTGGCGCGAAAAATTATAACGCGCTGACAGCCGCACATGCGATAGTGGCGCCCTCATTTTTTTCTTTAATTTTTACAGAACTGTACGTATTTCATTCGGTATTATCGTACTACCGTATGATTCCTTGTTTGAAACCACGTAATTTCCACATATATTTTTAACCTACTTATATACAAACATTTTACATGACCTGTTGGGATGATTTTTAAAATGACACCCATACATAAGAAGATTTATATAATAGCTTTGATGTTTCTACAAAAATACAGGTTGAATTCGGTAGTTTCTGATTTCGGTAAGATGTTTGAACAGCAATTATACTATGACATGACCTAATATTTTACAATCACCTGTCTTGACCATAAAGCACAGATAATAACTGACGGGGAGTCAAAAGATTACGAAACAGGTGTACGTGTGTGACAGGCAAGATAAATGAAAAAGAAGCACATTAAAGACATTAGGCTCTCGATGCTCTCTATCTACCTCCTAAGCGACCTGGAGTGACAATATAACCTATAACGTTACCCACGCAATACCTACCAAATACTTACGTAAAAAAATATATCAAACCAAGAAGTATATGCCTTTTTTTTTCTCCACATATGTGGTACTCCACGTACGTTGGGTAGCCGTATAAAACATTTTTGCGACCGTCATAAAAGTCAATATTTAGTTTTGAAATGAAACTTTGCAGATAAGTAATGTCTTCTCGAATAAGAATGTAAATAAAATATGTCGATCAAAAGTTACAGCCAATAATACCGGTCGCAATTAATTTCAATGCGTTTGTTTTGATTAATGTTACAAATTAATGATATAGATTCTTTAGCACATTTTTAAGATCAAAAAATCTTTACAGTCCTACAGCCTCAATTTAATTAATTTTACAATTTTACATTTTTTATTAACAATGTGATATGTACTTTCCAATATAAAAAATCAACAAACAGAAAAAAAACAAAGTGGCTACATTCAATTAATTGGAGTTCTGAAATTCATTGCTGAAACTTTCACTAGCGATATTTGAACAAGCATCTAGAAATATTCTGTCGCAAATCGAAATGTTGTAAAAAAGGTTAAAATCGTAACATCAAGCCTGTGATCCCCGATGAAATCGGCAGAGTGTAGTACACTCTCACGATTCACCAGTTACGTTTACGTTCTACTATGGAATAGGACGCAAGTTGGAGGGGATAGTAAAAGGTATAACCGATTGCATTAATTATTGGTGTAATTAAAATATCAATGAAGCAATATATTATTCAGTATCATAAATGTTTCATCATAACACGACAACTAAATGCAACAGTTGCTAGTTCCTTTGAGAATGTTCCATACTCTATGCATTAACTTCTTCGGCACGTCCTTTATACGTGGTCAGCTGAATAGAGCCGGGTCGGCGATATAAATTTATTATATCTGAGTTAATTTCATTTTGATATTGTAGCCTATATTGAATAGAGTGAATAGAGAAGGCAAAGAGGAAAACACATGAAACTCCTTTTATGAATACCGTAGTTTTATACAATAAAATATAAAACCCTCAACCTAGACCCCTGACTACGAGATTCTTAATGTAACATGTTTGGTTAAGAATAGACACCACTTCTTCTTATTTGTATGCTCTTGGCAGAGCAGTCGTGGTCAGGCATGTTGATTAATTATAGGTGCGCTGCACTAAAGCTCTCCATTGACACACCATCAATGCAATTAAGTTTCAATTTATTATTTAATGCTTATCGTACTTTATTTATATAAAATTTTGTTTCAATAACATAGCGTCACGGCAATATTTCTGCGAAGAAATAGGCTGTAAAGTGTAGTACTTTCATTTTTCACCAGTTATATGTCCCGTGTAATAGGGGGTGAGTCCATTGATATATACGAGACACAATGCATATTTTAGTTAATTATGTAATAATAATCAGTCTTGGAAATTTAATGCAATTATGTCAGCTAACTGAATTCAAGGCACATGTAACAATCTCCAGAGAAATAAACTTCGAACCTACCCCTTGCATAGTTCATGTACTGATTTCAGAAACGGTTGCCATTCCGCTTTTAAACTTGAAACGTATTAGCAATGTATATGCATGCTAAGTTCTAACGATGAATTTTTTATTCTACCTCAACTACTAACGTGCTGGAAAATTATGTTTATTACGTTCAATGTGAATATTTAATAATCGCTATATGTGTAATCTATTTGCACAGTAAAGTTTTCTTTTTGGAAAAATGAAAATGCAATTCAAAATACATCATACATATTTAAGGTTTCTTCGACTGGCTCTGTCATCCAGATGTCTTCTGTATACTTCTCAGCCGAGCGAACATCTGAATGATGAATGTAAATATACCTCATATTATGTTTTGCGTCTGTTTATATTTGTCTTTGACTCTATGCATCGTCTATGGTACCCAAAACGGAACGTAACAAAATGAACGCGAAGCGATTTTGAAATAAATACTGACATTATAATAACGATTATTGACTGTCTTTTTATATGAAATACATTTAATTTTCCGAAAGCAGCTAGAATATTAAATAAAAATACGCAATTAATGAATAAGTCATATTAATTAATATTTATTTACCAAAATGAACACCAGTTTTGTACCAAGTTTATAATGAAACGTTATCGAACACAATTTAAACCTACAAATTCAATGTTCTAATTTTAAATCAATTGCAACAAATATACTAAATAATACATAGATCTGAGTGATGTCAACTATTACATTAAGCAAATACCAGTGAACTAATGCCATTAATATTGCGAGATATATTAAAGGAATATCCAGAGGGAGAGGATGTTGGCTGATGCATTCGGAAATAGCACATCTATTAAACATGCAATACCAGAACCGTTTACGCCAGTAGTAAATATTTATTATTTATTGCATTCAACTAGTATTCTGATAGTCTGTTGTCCATCATTAAATTGATAGAAAATGTACAGTAAGAGCTTAATATCGGGAAAGAGCGAATGAATTTCTTTCGGCCAGAGGTAATTATATAAAAAAAAACAAAATTCCAAGGACGCCATTAAATACTGCTACTGCACACTATACATTATTTTGGATTTAATAGAACTTGTAATGGAAATAAGTTCAAAGGAAGCTGTGTCATTGTAAAACTTATTGGGGTAAATTACTTATTTATCACGTACTACAAAATATCTTGGATAAGAGTTGGCTCATGAGAGATCGTTTATGAAACCGCGAACGACTTGCAGTATATTTTACTATGCTACTGTATTACCGGTGTAAGGGGTTCCAACCACCATCTCAAGAGCCCAAGCCAACCTCACCTGCACGTGGTACACCCTGATATAACAGACGAGGCTCTGGCGATCGGCTGATTGCGGTATAGCGCAGCCTAAATAGGCACGACTAAATGCCCTGG
>DWMG01005346.1:0-10263 GCA_018244855.1 Elbella merops | reverse complement strand
GTGTCTGTCCGGTGCCTTTTCATTTAAACTCTCCTTTTTAATGCAGATGAGGAAGCGGAAGTCTTCGTCAACTTACACGAGTCTGGCACCAGCGCTCGATTCGTGTCGTACATAGATAATCCGAGTCGCAACGAACCAGGGACAGGTAAATGCTATTTATTCTTTCTAATTTCTAACTCTTATATTATTTATCAATTTTTTAATGCACTGTCGCCATTCATCAGGTGTGGCAGAGCAAAACCCCTTCGGAAGCCGTCCTTTCAGCTTAGCTCCTGGATCCCCTAATGATGCCCCAGTCGATCAGCAGAGTACGTATAAACCCCATTACGTCAGATGACCCCATCAAGATTAAGAGTATAGAATATTCCAGCGGTTTCCATTCATGATTGCTCATACATGATAATTATAACACAGGAGCAACTCCGAAGGTGAAGGTACCGAAAGTATCTAACCCCGCACCATCGCCGATGTCATGGGAATTCCCTGAAGATCCACAGTATAGCATCGAATCCCCCAGAACTCCCCCTGAGCCGCCGATGCCTGGCGAGGCTTCAAGGGATGCCGAGCCCCCAAAACATTTTCAATGGCCCACAAATACTGAGTGGGAGTTGGAAAATCAATATGATGAACCAATACGTGGTAATTACTGTAGTAATTAGGAATACTCAACTACAATGTAGGTAATTAAGTATTTGCATGTATTGAAGCTCATATTACCTAAATATGTAAGCCTCAATTGGTCTGTCTATTAAATTATATATTTTATAAACAAGCTGTACTGAAAGACGCAACAATCTGTATGACGTTGTAAAAATTTTAATGAATTTTATGATAGGTGTATTGGGATCGACGTCGAGAAAAAATAAATATAAAACACGTGATTAATATTATTTTTGTTTTTAGACAAATGGTGTAATTTCCGTGAAGATCAGTTGTTTGAGTGCAACAACAGTAACAGAGAGGAGGACCTGTATTTCCCTTCGACTCCGTACAGCGGAAGTGCAACCGATCAACCAGGTAACTGTGTAAAATGCATTAGTAATAAATAATATATAATAAAGCTTATGAAACTTTGTGTAACATGAAAAAGACCTGTAAATTGTTTATTATAGTCACAATATCCCTACGTCGCTTTGTTCCCTTTTCTAATGAAACGATATTTTTTCAGGTCAACAGAGTTGTCCTTTCCAAAAAGTCCCTGGGTCGTCATCTTTCGCGCCGAGCGGACTGGATAGCGCGCAGCGAAACTTAGGTAAACATTCCACAACATCCACTAGAAATAAAAATGTAACCATACACGTTTTATGATTCGTTGCACCTCAATTCGGACTGTACTATTAGATTAAACCTGGCACATTCAATGTCTGTCCATTATAATATGTTCAAGTGGATAAAATGTGGACACAAAAATGAAGTAGCCGAATCCCACCAGAGAAACTGAATAGAAAGAAAATAATGAATTCTGTGAAATATATATCTTGGTTGTAGTTAAAAAAGTATTATTGGTACATAGACATGTGGGGCAACCTGCGCGACGACTACTTGCACAGCGCCGCCAGCAGCCGCAGGAACGACGATGTTTACTTACCATCGACATATACCAGGAGCTCCGGGAGGCAGCAAAGTAATTACGGCATTTACTTATGCAATTATTTTATGAAGTTCAATATTTAACTTAGGAAAATGTACCACAAATGTGACTAGCGCCCGGCGTGAAGGTGTAATTATACTTAAGCACTGGCATTTCCCGTGGTTGGGGCTAAATCTAACTAAATGTTTACAGAGATAATACCTTTAATAGTTACGTTGAACATGTCATTCAATATAACAAATCATTATTGTTAAAAACAAATTTATTAATTTACTGTAAACCTCTAGTAAGACGCGTTATCTGTTATTGATACAAGAATATGAAAATTCTATTGATGATTAATGATGATTTTATCAATCCCAAGAAAACCTTCATATCAAAATAAAACCGTCGATATACAATTTATGTAGACACCTATACGTGTCTATTTACCGACCAATTCATTTGGGGACCACCGTTCACAATTTTAATTTATTCTATAAAAATTAATGGCTTCAAATCACAACGGTACGAGGACAAACACGTAATTGAAACGTTGGAGAACAAACAAACAAACAAAAATCTCTTTAAGCCCCCATTCATAAAGGATTTATTTATTGAATCTCAAATTTATGCTAAAATATGAAAAGCAATAAGATATTTGCAAAATTATATTTTTTTGAACTTTACCAGCTTAATTGAAAACAATTTATCAAATAATTGACATGGTTTTTCAATAACTAAATATATGATTCAAACTAAAAGTATAATTCAATAAATAAAAATGCAATTTTTATTCAGATGCAGATAACCTCTTCATCCAAAGTATTCCCGAGCGTGACACGTCATCAAGCGGACTAGCGCCTAGGAGCAATGGTAATTATTTTACTCTTCCTATATTCAAAAACGTAGCGTAGGACGCCCTCCAGCAGGTGGAGTGACGATATACGCAAAGTGGCTGGCAGTGGTTGGATGCGATGAAGATCGAGCTCTGTGGCGTGCCATTGGAGGGCCTATGTCCAGCACTGGACGGGAATAGGCTGATGATGATGATGATGATGATATTCAAAATCCAGAAACGTTTAACATTTTACCGCAATTATAGTATTTTGTAATCTACTTTCTCAAAAAAAGACTACACGTTAAACGAACCATTTAATATTGTTATGTCATTAGCGGGACACCATGTTTAATGTCAATACAGACTATAATACTACGAGTATAAATCTAACCGCAGCAAATGAGATGCGTATATAATTCGCGCAATTCCAATACGGAACATCGTATGAAAATAATTTCCAGGAAAAAATCCTCATTTCGATCGAATTTTTAAACAAGTTAATTGTTGTCTAGATTCGTGGGGTAACATCCGCCAGGACCAAATATACCACGCGTCCACGAGTCGCCCAAACGATGACCTGTATTCCGGACTCTCCAGCACAAGCACTAGTCACCGGGGTAACTATTACAATTTATTTATGCAATTGTTTTATAAGAAAAGTAACAAATATTAGTAAACGTTGTCTAGCATGGTATTGGTCCAGGGTGGATTTCCTCCAATCATATTCCTTTCTCCCGTCTTCCAATCAGATAAAATCTTTTAAGCCGATTGTAAAGCCAAAAATAATAATTATAATTCGTAAGTTGTTTGATTGTTATGCTCTATAATACGATTTTTGTTCAGATCAAAATAATATGTTCTTCCAAAACATTCCCGAGCGCGATCCATCCACAAGCTCACTAGCACAAAAGAAAAATGGTAAATATTACAAAGTATCTATTAGAATTCTAAGTGCTTTACATTGTACCACAGCAGTACTTTATAGCTTCGTAACTATTATAATATTATATTATAACAGACAATGAAATGCGCACAATAGGTATAGACATTACTTTTGCTCCAAAGCATAAAGAAAATCTTTGAAAGCATTTCATTAATTTGATCTAAGAATCCGTTTATCATAATCAAAGGCATACGATTAGGTGTTTACCATTGGCGCACGTAATCCGCTGATAATAATGATTTCTTTTTGGAATAAGTTCACTTGCAGATATTTTCATAAGCTTGTGTCGCTATTTAGATTCGTGGGGTAACATGCGCGATGAGCACCTGCGCGATGAGCACCTGCGCAGTGCCGCCACCAGCCGCAGGAACGACGACATTTACCTGCCTTCCACACATGCCCGGAGCAGCACAGCAGGGCAGCACGGTAACTGTAGAAATGTTTTGTACTATTATTGTACGATGTAATTCAGAAGATTATGTTAAATACGAGTACGTATGTCAGCTGAAATAAATGTAGACTTGATATATAATTAGGGTAATGGAATGTAAATACATTTCTGTTATTCTTTTATGGGTATTTCGTGACCAACATTCGTAGTATTTTCAACCATCAAACGCTTACTGTTGGCCGAATATATCATGCACACACATACAATTTGATTTGTATTTCGTTGTATTTCTAATATGGAGATTTTTCACAGATCTAGCAAGCAGTCGCCGCCAGGCAGGTGAGCGAAATGCGAGGTCAATCGGACGCGAGGCTGCCCACGCAATATTTGGTAACTGTTTAAAGTATCTATTAAATAATACGCATTGGAGTACTTTCCGAAGTACCACATTTCCATTGATAAATTGTCTGAATTTGCTGAAGTTTCTCAAAAATCACTGAATACAGAAAATGTCTAAGATTCAAAATGTAATATCATTCACATTAAGCCCATGTTCCAAGGCTAGTTTCGAAACAAAACTGTACACCATACATACCAAATATTATAATTGAAAGTGCCCATTGTGTGCTGGGCGATAAAAAGAACTGAAACACCAGGTAAGGTTCCGCATCGGTATATGTAGGTCTTTATTTTCAATAATAATTATCTGCTGTGTCTTGAAGCTCAAGAAACCGAAGTCCTAGGGACAGTTAGTATACGGTTTATAAGTCATGCTGTGTGTCATAGCTTTTGAATTGTCTTCTCCATCAGCTAGATCAGGCAGTGCTGAGCGCTCCTCTCTTTGCTGTTGAGCAAATTACATATTTTTGAACAAAAATCTGAAGTTAGGGAAACATTATAATATTATCAATATAAGAAATATTCGACCTTAAGCCCTGAGTTTACTTGCGAAAGTACCAATGTTGCCTTAATTTTTGCCGCTAAGCAGCAGCGCTTTTATTTTAACTAAGTCATCATAGGTAGCAATGCGATATATTTATAATACTACACTAATATATGAACTTTATTTTAAGACTACATATAATTATATTATTAATATATGTACTTTAATATAAGATTATGTAGTACAAGGAATTCACGATGCAATATTTGTTAATCAGATCAAGCCGTTGGTAGAGCACGCGACGTGATGCACCGGCAGGCCAGACAGGCGTCACGTGAAGAGCGAGGTAAGACTGCTGTTACTAGTGTGTGAGTACCTACGTCATACTTATGCCAAAGTATTAAAAGACTTACATTGCCGACTACATAGTTTAAAAGTGAAATGATGTTTGTTATGCGTTGGGCCGTCTGTTTGTCTGTTTGTACATAGATTTATCATGTACATTGCACCGAGTTTAAACAAATATTGTTTAAATTTTTGCTTTGTGAATAAAATACAACTATGTTAATGGAAATATAATATAACTAAACCATATTTTCATAAGTTGTTTCACGTTTTAATTTCATTTGCCACTTAAAGCTTACACTGCCTACCGTATATTATTTTTATACCGTTAGAAGTGTTACAATTGTATACTTTTCCCCTATTACAGTTTTCTTTTGTAGTAAAAAAAATTAACATGGTCAAAAGAAAGTATTCGATTAATGTATACGGTCAAAGTTAAAAAGACCACTAATTTACACAAAGATGTCACTCACCATCTCAATGTTGTCCTTACGTTATTATCTTTAACTTGATTTTATCATTAAACGTTATATATTGTCGTTATATTGCGTCAGTTTCTTTGTGATTTGCGTTAAAAAAATTTGTGGAGTATCAGTGGTATCCACGGTAAAGTTCTACGGAATACGTAAGAGAGAGTGTAATCTTTATGTAAGTATGAGATAATTTTGATATAAATTAATGGCTGTATATAAAGATGTTAACAAATTCTTCGTTTAGAGTGTAGGTCTGTGTATGCATCTTAAATTTGTGCTATGGTTATATATACTAATAGGATTATTTTAATTTAGATGGTGCCAACCGCACCTCGTCCGTTGACGATGCCTTGTCTTGGTCCCGCGCAGTCGAGGAAGGTAAGTATTCTAATTTCTTTCTCAGTCGTATTTCGGTTTCACTGTTCGTACATCCAACTATGTGGTGCTTATTTTGGTAATATAACTGAACGTTTTTCTTTGATATGTTTTAAAATCGGTCACGTTCAGTTATTATTATTATATCGTGACATCAGGTCCTTTAAGGAGTAGGCAGAAAGCACCGAGTTCCAAATGATGTGTTTCTTCTACATTAATTCTTCTGTGTTCAATTATTATACAGTAGTTTGTTTATAAGATAAAACATGTTAGTGTAAAAGATAATTTTGCTAATTCTAACTAAAAAAGCCTTTAGACGGCACACTATTTTAGCCTTACTTTATTTAATATAGGTACACCCTTGTATGTAGGCAATGACATTACAAATGTACGCATGTAAGATTTTGAGAGATACTCCACTGCCAACTGTTAAACTATGTTCATTGTAAATAAAATAAAAAACGAATAAGTAAATTAATTAACGGTTTTTACATGTGCAGAAGTATGATATCACTACATTTGTAACGAGGCGGTAATAGAATCCAAACACAACTATTGTATCTGGTAAACATTGTTATAAATTAAATTAACATAGTTGATACATTTAGGCCATTGAAATGCATGTATCAGTAAGTCTCGTTATTAAAATTTGCTTTGAATCTCACTTAATGAACGTACGTATGTCGGTGGGTAATATTTGTATAACTTAATTCTATTATTCCATTATATCAACGTATGAAAAAATTTGATTGCATTTTTCACACCATAACTAATGGGAATCTTGTTAATGAAAAGTATTAGACTAAATGAGATTCTCTAACCCTTTGAAATTTATCCTTCGTTCGGTTATATACTGATGTAGGTATAGTTTAACAATTAAATGTAGTTCTCAAATTAGTTAATAGTGCTGGATAGTGCTAAAGGTACATAACCCGCAAGTGTATGCCGTTTAACTATGTAACGACAAAAAAGTCAATGACATAGAAGTGTACTTTCTAAGAGAGTAATATGACAAATAATACAATTATTTTTTTAATAAAACGATTAAACAATATCAACATAGACATCAATGGATTTGTTGCCTGTCAACAGTGTGTGCGCGTTACAGAAACTTTAATCGAACTACGAGAAGCGTGCTGTTGTTGATGCAGATACTGATCGTGTTCGTGATGTTGCTGTCTTATTACTTAATGTCACATGTTTTTGTCTTATAAATTTACGTTACTTGTTTCTGTCTTATAACTTAGCTTTACCTGTTATCTACAGTCTATCTGTTATATACATCTTATAACTTATCGTTTGCCGTTTTCGTCTAGTTTAGTACTCACTGTCAAATGTTTTTGTCTCATAACTTACCGTGCCCTCCGCGAGTTCAATGTGGCAATTTTGCGATTTTCAATTCAATCCTCTTTCAGCTGCCGGTATATGCCAATAAGCGAAAACAACACAAATCGTTTAATTGCACACTATTTTTATATTTTATTTTTTACGTACATCGCGGTGGTATAATTGAAATCTAAGCACATTTATTGTATTTAGATGAGCAAATCCTCACACCCCGTCGTCAACCTCTCCTCCACCTATGGGACCCCGATGACGAGATGAAACAACAACCGTCTGGTAACTACTGTCATTATTGTATCGAACTAAATTAATGATATTGCTACGGGAGTGAGACTGTTAGGAATACAAAATATCTTGAGAATCCTACATGTGAGTGTCTTTTATCCTTAATTAGAAAAAAAACGGTATTGTTTTTAGAATTCAGTTCTGATCTAAATTTCTCTATTCAATATAAGTATCTTATTGCTTCCCATTGTTTTAGTCGGGGAGAGAAACAAAGAAATCCACACAACATGGATATATGTACTATATTCTGTTTCCTTATGTAGGCCTTGGTGCCACCAGCGGTGCCACCAGCCGTGCCAGCGCTGCTGGACCCGCTACTTGTGACAGTTCTTCAGTTGACACTGTTTTTCATTCACAAGGTGAAGAATTCAAACTGTATAATTTATGAATGTCTGTAAGAAAGGTAAATACGGTAAGGTCCACAGAGTGCCGATATTATCCCTCTTGGAACCTAAGACAACTAACTATAAATACCAGTGGGGAGCTCAACTTTATACTTATAGGTTTTTACGACCGGCTAATCGCAGTAAAGCGCAGCTCACCTAGGCACGGATAACGGTTAAATATTTTGGTCACCGAGGGGCAGCAACATAAGCGGTGCACGAAGCTGTGCTCTGAGATCCCCAACCCGCATGCCCAGCGTGGAGATTACGGAGGAAAGTTGGAATGTACTAAATTGTTCATATAACACACGTTGATTTTAAAATAGAGTAATGCGATTATACGTACACGCATTGACGCTGTACCTGCAACACGTACATACGTACACGTACCGTTTTCATTGATTAAATTATATTTTCTGTATTTAGATAACGCGATCATATCCTATGGCAGGCATTCTTCTCTAATGGGTTGGATCGAACATGCCAGCACCGATCAACAAGTATCTGGTAAATATTTTAAAGACTTAATCGTCGTCAACACCATCATCATCAGCCTACTTCCGTCCAATGCTGGGCATAGGCCTCCCCAATGGCACGCCACCGTTGACCGCCTCCGTGACCGAGTAATTGCAAGCGCGACTGTTGATCGAGAGGTCGTTGGGTCGATACCCGGTTCGGATACTATCAGATTTTCTTGCTTTGAATCTCTAGTAATAGTTCGGAGTCTTGATTTTCGCTTGGTATGTGACAATAGTTTCTCCTCCTAATCAATGGTGGGACATAGAGTTTAACAGGTGGAACGTGGAAGTGCATTACACTCCTGTGCCTACCTCTTCGAGAAATACAGACGTAAAGTAAAAAAAAATGATTTAAGTGTTAATAAGGGTTAAATTATGTACCTATAACATACAGTACGAGATATTATAGTGATTTATTTATTATTTACGACGGTGTCCAATTATAGACCTCTTTAAACGTTTGACCTTTTGTTCAACCTCCTTAATTGACTTCCCTTTAAGCTATAAATAATACAAATAAGCTACAATGTACTAACGTATAACTTGTGTTTTTGTTCAGCCTATGGTGCCATCGGTACAGCCGTTCCCGAGGCACAATCTAGATGCACTGCCACTATTACGAGCGCCCAGACATTCCATAGTAAGGATTATATGATCTTATTTGATTAAATGTTTTATAGTAGGATTAAATAGGTCGTCGTACGCATAACTACATTTACTATTAACAGTACAAATATTAGGCCCTTACATATGAAATAGGCGTTTTATACGGAGAAAATTAAACGGCAAAACAATTATGAAATAATATATTTAGTCAATCAAAATATGTACCTACTATTACTATCTATGCACTTGCGCCATTTCATAGGTAGTTCATTGATTCCTTTGGTGAAAAAATTGTGGGAGCGAAAATCAACAAATTCTTTGAAGGCGATTTGGATTGCTTTATCGGAGTCGAATGTTTTACCTCGTAAGAAATTGTCCAAATTCTGAAAAAAAATGTTAATCTGTTGGAGCACGGTCCGGGAAGTATGGTTGATATCGGAGACATTCCAACCGCAGCTCCTTCAGTTCGGTAATCGTCTGTCTTAAAGTATGGGGGTCTAGCGTTGTCCTCAAGCAGCAGTGGCCTGGGGCAATTGACCAGTCTCGGCTGTTTAACGGCTAGCTTTTCCATCATTATTTCCCATTATTGACAGTACACTTCTGCACTAAGCGTCTCGTCAGATCACTAGCACTAGACCACCAAACGCATACCAGTACCTTTTTCTGAGCCAACTTTCGCTTGGGACGACGGGATTTGGCCGGTTCACCTATTCAACCATTGTAATGAACGTTTCCGATTGTCGTACAGGATCCACGTATCACCCATCATAAGTAACACTACTATTCAAAGTCCCCTCGTTATTTTGACGGTTGAAGGATGTGATGCAGTACTCAATGCGCGTTTGTTGCTGTGCTTCACTTAATTCATGCGGTACCAGTTGTCGAGCTTTTTCACTTTTCCAATTTGTTTTATGTGAATTAAAATTGTTTTGTCACTCACACGGACGCTTGCTGCTAGCTACAATATTGGTTTAGGATGGATCCGCTTCCACGATTACCTTTAACCCGTGCTTGTCGACAAGGGTCTCTGGCCGAACACGGGGTTGTTCTGAAAGTCAACATTTCCAGAACGAAAACCTTGGAACCAAAAGCGTACCGTGCTTTCTTTTACAGTAGCTTGCCCACACACTTCATTAATGCTTCAAGCTGTTTCGGCAGCGTTGGTACCGTGTTTGAACTCATATTCGTAAATAACACGATATTTAAAGTTTTTAATCGTATCATCATCATCATTATCATCATCAGCCTATCTCAGTCCACTGCTCGACATAGGCCTCCCCCAATGAGCGCCATCGCGCCCTGTCCT
>DWMG01005345.1:0-10263 GCA_018244855.1 Elbella merops | reverse complement strand
CGCGGACCTCCGCGGACCTGGCGCTGTAGCGCGTGCTGGCCATCCTCGGCGATAGCATGATGCTGGTGCTGCACAAGGGCGAGCAGGCCTGCTACGCTATGAAGGTGACGATGTTCCCTAATATAGTAACATGTATACGTGTGGCTTATCAGCCGGCTCTTTCGGGTTCGAGGGACCAAATTCGCAGAACTGACTCGATGCTTGTACGTTATCGTGCAACCACACTTGCTATAAATTGTCAGGAGAAATCGTTTCCGCGACGACTTTGTGACACGTGACAAAATTTCAAATAGTGCTGAATATTGTGAAGAGAGTGAAACGTGCGCAGGTGATCCAGAAGGTGCCGAGCAACCTGACGGAGTTGGACGAGTACTTCGCGGGGCGCGGGGGCGAGTGGCGCGCGGCCGTGCTGCCCACGGCCGTGCCCTACATGGTGCCGCTGCAGGCGCTGGTGGAGACGCGCCAGCTGTACTTCCTGGTGCTGGCCTACGCGCCCGGCGCGCGCCTGCTGGACTACGTGCGCCGCTACCGCCCCGCCGAGCCCGCCGCGCAGGCACGTGCCCCTGCCTTATGCCTCCTTTCTATTGTGTTCCCCTCCTCGTTTGCTTCCTTCGTCTCGAATAATCTATTGTTGAACTTTTATCTCATTATAATTATACCCCCGATAATTTACTCACCTTCGAGATCACATCGAGATCTGCCATCAACCGATATCCAGACAAATTATGCCAGTACTTGGAATTGTTTTTTTTTTCTGTTGTATGAACGAACATACAGATAATGTTTTTATCTAATTGTACGTAATGCCCGGCAGATATCGAGAGTTTCAACACATAAATGAGACGCTATTACATAGCCACTTTTACCTTTAAAGTTCATTTAGTATCGACTACGTATATGTCTTATAGCTGTATAAATATATTCACCTATAACTTACTCCTTTATTCTAACTGAACTATTTTATTATTATCGAAAAAATAATTGTGAGATACTTTCCGCAATTGTATGACAAAAAATCCTGCCCTATTATAAAATCGTTTCATTCTCCCATCCAGGTAAATTTAGAGAACGTGTTCACTGAGCCGATGGCCAAGAAAACCGACATCGAGAACGACAACGTCGACGTCGGAATCGACGCAGTCGACTCGAACGTGAACATTGAAAAAGTGAAAAGTGCGGAAAATGATTATTTGGATAGTGTCAATGAGAACGTAGTGAGTGGTGGACCCCTAGATACCGATATGTCGGTTAACGAGCTGGTGAGGAATTCACAGAAGTTGTTGCTTAACGTCGAGAAAGTTTTAAGTGAAGTGCCCGGAGACAATGGTGCAGAGATAAAGGAGGGCGAAACTGAAATAGGGACGCGACAGGAGGTGATAGAAGATGTAGGGAAAAGAATAGAAGCACCGTGTTCCAGGCTGGTGAGTAATTTAAAACCTAATTACAGTTGTATTTGCTGCCGAGGTAGGTAGTGAAATCCGATTGGGTAAGCGGTATTCATACTTTTCAAACTTAAGCCAATATTGGTACCGCTATGAAATATGGATATCGATGAAGAGTCAGCAATATTACAAAGCAAGCGAAAAGATTCCGTCTTCCTTGGCGGCATTTAGCTTTCGCAATAGTCACGGATTTCCGCGCGATATTTTTCGTTATCCATGGCGGTAGTCAATATCGCGTATATCAGCCCGTCATCGTCCACTGCTGGACAAGGGCTTGTCCAATAGCACGCCACTGAGCTCGATCTTTGGTTCCTTGTATCTAACCACTTCCATTGGCACAAGCCATCACATCTGAATAGGCCTTTACTGTTGTTGCGCTCTTCTTCACTATTTCCCGCGCAGCGACAAGCGCGCCGATCCGTAGGCAGCTGTTGTGTCGCGCGCGCCGAGCGGCCGTTATAACTTGTAATTTACGAGTCCCTCAGTTGGGTTTGCACCGCCAGCAAACGCTTACAAGTACTAAAGTTTAAATGCTACTACACTACATTTAGCATTACTACGAGTATTTATAAACTGTAATAAGACGACGACTCATTTAACTGATTGTTTTATATGGAGAGTTTTATATGATAGCTAAGAAAACGCAGGCGTTTTAATAAAAGTTTTAGACGTCCATAAGAATCTGTATAACCCCATATTTACTACGTGTTTTGTTTTTGTTCATTTATTTTATCATCGTTGCCATAAAGTCTATGATGATGTGTGGGTTACAACCGTTACAAACATTGAATAAGTATAAATTATACGGATCTGTAGTAAGTTCTATCTACGATACTTATATATTTTCAGTTAACCTCAAATGCTCGGGACTTAATACCACCGGCGACTGTGTGTAAGTGGGGAGCTGAGATATTAACTGCCTTGGAGAGCTTGCATAATTCTGGAGTTATGTGTAGGTACGGAATAAATGTTGTCATAAAACGAAGTTTTTATTTGTAAGAATTTCTGCTTTGGAAATTTGTGTAAATTTTTACTATTTCCTTGAAATTTTGTTTACTTCTCTATATAGACGTTCACTTGATGTGTTGTACCGCTCATTTTATCTATGCACACTGAAGTACTCAGGTTCAATTAGGAGCAATATGGAACTGTCTTACTGCAAAAGTCTATTAATTAAACGCTTTTGCCAATAAAAAAGTATATATATATATATATATATATATATATAAGATCATTGAATGGGGGGGGGGGGGGAATGAATTTTCACATGTGAACAAAAATGTCTCTAGTACTTAAAACGATAACAAGCATGGTCAAAGTTAATGCTTATATATGTATTTCATAATCATCATTATTATGGCCTTAATGATGTTCTTCCAGAATGAGACAAGTTGAAGGGCTAGTTCGGCACGGCGGCCGAGTGCGGCGGGTGCTGGGTAGGATGAGTGCATAAAGTTGAGAGCGTGGTGTGTGGCAGGGACCTGAACCCGGCGAACATCCTGCTGGGGTCGCGCGGGCAGGTGATCCTGACGTACGTGGTGTACTGGCCGGGCCGCGACATGGCGCTGCGCGCGCTGCGGCGGCGGCCCGAGCGCGCCGCCTACGTGGCGCCCGAGCTGCACCTGGCGCTGCCCGACGCCGAGCCCGACGAGCGCGTCGCCGACTACTGGAGCTTCGGCGCCGTCATGTACGAGCTGCTCTGCGGCCTGGTCCGTACCCCTCCGCTCCCTTTACGCTTTTTACAATTTTTGGCTATTTCGGTGTCTGTGATAATTCATTGTCAAACTCGTCATGTTGACCTCTCCCGCCATTTATATTAACCAGTCTCTTGCCGCATAGAGACCCCGAATCCAATTTTTTATTGTTGATTTTACAAATACACTGCACTGGTCACGACTACTGGGTGATTAGAGATAGTATCGAGCTAGGAGAATGAAGCGAATTCTTTACGTTTATACAACACGCAAACATTTTCTTGGTACTTGCGAGGGACGCGCTTCCACGCTTGTCGTCGTAACTCCGCCTACCGATGCCTACCGCTCGTGCCAGTACCTTGCTGCTACGTCATCGTACCGAGCTACTTACTAAACTGGAGTAAACGTAATTGTAGCCGTTGTCGCACTACCATCGGAGCGGGTTCACCAGCCACACTATCCTGCAGCTGCCAGAAGGACTGCCCGTCGAGGTGGAGTCTCTGTTGACACAGGTAAGTTAGCGTACAATTTCAATACATTCGAATCAATTCAGACTTTACAGTGAATACATTTCTAATTCTATCTAATATTATAGTTATAAAAAAATACTCATTTACTTAAATAGTTAACAAATTTTAAAAATTATTAATTGCTGGGCTGGCTGGATGTGGGTCGGTTTCAATTCGCACAAAAATAACCTGTGTGAGCGTGTACTGAGAGTAGTGAGTGCGCGCAGCTGCTGGCGGCGGCGCCGGCCGAGCGGCTGGGCGCGCGCGGCGCCGCCGACATCAAGCGCCACCCCTACTTCCGCCACGTCGACTGGCAGCTCGTCCACGACTCGTGGGTCGCGCCCGACTGACCGCTCCCCGCCCGCCGCTACGGACGCATGCTCGCTGCGCCGCCTCCACCGCCTCCACCGCCTCCACCGCCTCCACCGCGACGTCATTGCCACCTGCCACGTCACGGCCGCAAGAGACACGAGCTGGAAGTATGTGTGTATAGTGTACAAATGTATTTAATTTCGTATCATCGCAATGAATTCACCCTTGTGTCTTACTACCTATATATTGTGACAAATGTGACAAGCTGATCTTCTGGTAAAAGTGGCATCATAATTAATTTGGCACAATTATATTGAAGTAATGTGTGACACATGTATTGATGAAGAATTTAATCTCAGTTGCTTAATTAAAATAATTTATCTGTCTTGCATAATATGAAATGAGTATGCAATGTTTTATTTAAAAATATATTTATTCTCTCTTATTATTTCTTCATTGTGTACTTACTGTTCTTTACTACTCAATCCTACTCTCCGTTGGTGAAAGTGAAAAATTGTAGCAAATATGATAAAAGACAATTATCTGATTTATGTACCTAAATATAGCAAGCATTCCTTGTATAATTTATCCTTGTGATATAAAAATATTATTTAATTCACACGATCTTTCTAGTTCACTGCATATAATAAAACAGCAAAGTATTTTTATAAAAAAATATTTATAGTCTGCCAACACACAGTTGGCCAGTGCAGCAGACTATGACCTTAACCCTCTAATTCTGACAGAAGTGTGTCTAGCAATGGAATGATAAAAAGGGTTGGAAAAAAATTTATGCACATATGTTTGCTTATTTAAAATTAATGTGTTACATACAAGTCTATAGAATATTTGTGGCATTATTATTTTTAATACCCTTGTAGCCATAGCATGGTATTGATATTTGTTAACAAGAATATCAATAAATATGTAAACAATTTTGTTCTATTTGTACAAATAATAAGCATTATTACCCAAATAGAGCTTGAAAATATAGTGAGATATTTATATTAAACTAGAAATGTAGGAGACTAAAGATTGGTACCTAATTATAAGTTAGGTAAAAAACTAAAGTAATACTTTTTGATGTGTTTTAATTTTATTAATGTATCAAATTCCAGAAAATTACTTCTTAAGTTTGTTTTTTCCTAATATTGAATGTGCAATTTCTTTGGTAAATATAATATTTATAAGTTTATACTTATGTTAAGGTGGTGAGTCTCTCTGTAAGTATTATATCTGCCTATATCACAATCTATTCTGATTAAGATGGTTACTAAATAGCTAAATTAATACTACGTTTTGTAGTATAGTCTATAGGAAGTGTTCTATGCATCCCTACATTAACTGGCTTCGTCGCGGATGCGGCAGTACTCATATATCACTATTGTACTTGTATCATCAGGTCGATTCGAACTGAGTATTGAACTAAACTAAATACAAGACTGATAGTCGTCAAACACGCGACGTGATCGGTTCATATATGGATTTTGTTATTCATTTTATTATATATGTATTATTATTATTGTGTACTTAATGTACCCATGTAATCTAGTCGAAGATTTTAGAACTGTACAATACAACATTTTATTTCGATTATAAGATTTATTACACTAGAGTTATAAGAATGAGTATTATAGAGTTAGATATTATTGTTAATCACTGTTGTATTAGAAGATACTGAATAGTACAGTCGCCTTTAAAAGTGCTAAGTATATATTTGCTTAATTTCATAAGAAAGTTTGTATGGTACAGACTGTTAAAATGAGGTCTTATTTTATTTTGCTATTATTAATCGTGATACAAATTATTTATTCATTTATTCAACAGCTAATCTAAAATTTCTTTCACTTAGATCAATCTTAACAGAAGTGTAATCTAAGATTGACTTATAAGGCACAGTATCGTTAAGATCTGTTTTCCGTTGTACAATTTATGTTGTAACTATGTATTTAATTTATAATAATAAAATACAAAAATATTTAATATATTATAATGTGTAATAATGTCACGATTGAATGAAACTAAGTTCTCTCGTTACGATATAAGACTTGCATTTGTAATAAATACTTTTGTGTAATAAACTAACATGTCGAATTTGTACTACATATTGTATTTAAATACACGTATATATCTATGTAAGTACGTTATTTTTATTTTGAGTCCTTTCCATATTTGTACAGCATTGACTAGTGTGTCTTTAGTGTTGAGAATAAGACTGATTTCAGTCTAACAAGTGTGTAGAGTTGTTAACTTACAACTCAACTCACTTAACTGAGTTTGCCAGGTAGTTTAGTATCGATTTGCTGCAATGATAGCTTAGTGGTTAAGAATTCAGCCCATCACTCCAGGGGTGCTGGGTTCAAATCCATGGCGCGCACCTCTTTCGAAAAAGTGCGTTTTATATTTAAATATCACTTGCTAACGGTGAAGGAAAATATCGTGAGGAAACCTATACATCTTAGATTTTATAAAAAATAAATCTAGGGTGCGTGAAGACCGCCAACCCGCACTTGGCCAGCGTGGCAGACTATGGCCTTAGCCCTCTCAGTGTGAGAGGAGTCCTATATTCCCACAGTGGAATCATAATGGGTCGATTAGTATCGATTCTTAATCGTTGTGATCTCGAAGAGTTAATAAAATCAAATCTGTGTTTGATTCGAAAAGTATCTAGGGCCCCTGAATAATTATATGTATTTGAATAGGTATAATATAACTTTGTTACTTATGCACCTGGCTATCATTGTGTTTGATCTTAGTTACATCGTGGTCAGACCAACGTCTCTGTTTCCGTGACTCTGATCTTAATCTGTCTTTCCAACAACTTAAATGAAGAATTCGCTTATATTTCATCTTCAAACATTTAAACAGAATTTAGAAAATGCCATTATGGTAAGATATAAGCATATAATCTCTTTGATAGTAGCGTTATCTGTCACACACAAGTAACTAACATAACATTGTTTTAAGAAATTTCACTAAACAATGAAAGTTGACTAAATCTCGGTTATGATATATGTATATATTGATTCAGAAAACAATTTCTAACGAACTAATAAAACAATAAAATGAAACGTAAGAACAAAAGGTACTAATCACTAATATTTAGCCATAACATGAACATGGTGTACAACAAAAAAGCGGACGCAATACTTTACTATCGGCGTCTCTGCTTTTTATTCAGTGTTTTTATGTTAACATTAAAACTATGCCGGTTTTAATGAATAGGAATTTATATAATAAATTTTGATTCTTTTCTTTCGGAATGTTTGATGCTGATCACAGCAAGTAGAACTAAAAGCAGGTACCTACAGGTATCGTTTAAGCGTCCGGAAAAATATTATGTGTAGTAAATAAAAAAAAATATTGTAAATATTTTTTTATAGTTTAACTTACTCCTTTCAAACAAAAACAAATGTTATTTTGTAAGTATTTTGATATGTTTAATCTAACAGCGTGTAAGTGTTGTAGATACTGAAAAACATTAAATATTCTTTATCGTACGAAATCAACCACTTGTCTGTAAACAAGTACCAATACGACCTATTACAATAAGACTTGCATCATTCATTCTCAGTGAATCAAGATTCTGTGGGCTCGGCTTGAGTATACCCTGCACATACCAACCAGGGTCATAGAATTTCTTTTAAGGTGATCAACACAATACCCATATACATTTTCAATTTTATACCTTGCTGCTAGGTATTTTAAGGTAGGTTTTCTTTGCAATTGATACACATGCTATTTCATAAATTGCTTTACGAAAAAGTACTTTACAAGAACGTAACCGTGAATTTAAATTCTATCAACGTTTACATGGCGAAGCAGGTAACTAAGACGATCATAAATCCTATACTATAACTATTAAAGTTTAAATTTAAATGTATCCAAGTAGTGTTGTTATAATCCAGTCTGACAAGAACGTGTTCTCAAGTTGGCTTATTTATGATAGCCGATAGCCATTTCAACTTGTTTGTATAATAGCTCTGACTTAAGAGAATGCAAGGCGGCGATTGGTTGTGTTCAGTTTCATTTCTAAGACAGTCGTTTATTTGATCACTGAAAGGTTGGTAGTGTCGCGCATGAGCAGTATTTAAAAAATCGTAATTGAACTCGCGCCATATTTAGCCAATTTTCAGACTTTTTTTGTAAATTATTACTTTGAAAATTTTGTGTTCTCTTTAGTGGGTCGAAACGTTTTATTTCATAATATCAGAACTGGTTTATTTGTCGTAACTCTATTAAAATTTTGTAATTCTCTATGACCTTATAAACATTGTTTATTTTGGTGAGTTTGAGACACGAGTGAATTTTCTTCAGATATCTTCTGATAATTGGATTCCATCAGGAAAGGTGAGTCCTTTCTAACTAGTTTTGTGTGCATTCACTTTATATATAACATTGCAACTATCATGCCTGTTTGTTTGTTCGGCTGTACAGTACTAATGTTAATACGAGTAGTACATTTTTATAATTATCTGCCTTTCATTTAATAGTAGTCACGCTCCTATTGCTTCTTAACGTACAATTTCATGATGTGCTTAATATAAATTGAAATGAACCTCTTTAAAAGTATAATTTTTAAATAACTAAAAAAGTAGGAATGCAATTAAGTAATCATTCGAATGTATTCTCATTTGGAAATATTTTAATAGAAACTTGTATTTCTTATTTTCATTGCATAGCCAAAATTACAAAAAATATACATACATTTTTAAAGAAAATTTCTTGACGTATTTTAAGTTTGAGACTTTTTCGTACTTAATGCAGTTTTATACCTATCATGAATTGAATCCGTGAGATGACGACTGGTATATCTACGTTCTGTTTAGTGAGCGTTATGTAAATTGGAACTATCCTAACATATTGTGACACGGTGGTGCCCGCTCGTGACTACACCACCTGCATGCAATACATGCACTATATTCACATCGACAGCATGACTCCAAGTTAATGAAAAGTGTTATTTCGAAATACGTCGGCTAATTTTACATACAAGGAATGCCTAGAAGTAGCGACTTTGTTGATTTTTATCTCTCGTCCCGTTACTCTAGGATACGCTGGGGCACATCCTTTAGAAAATTTTGGCTTATGGTCCGTCGTCCAAGACATTCAGGGCATAATCAGGAGAACGCCAATATCACTATAACAAAAGTCGCGTTGATAACAAGAACGTACTATTATGGACATACATATAAATTGCCATTCTTTACAGGGTAGTAGTAAAATCCCTGCATTTGACAAACAGCACTTAAGTCAAGCATTCATCCTCAATTAAGCAGTAACATGTTGGTACATCATTTTAATGGTTTTAGCACGGTTTTATTTCATGATTTTTACCCATTGAAACCACCCTCGATGGCCGTGCAACGCTTGTCAGAAAGCTCTGGCATTTTTTTAAAGCCTAGTGCTAATACAACTACATCCATTCTTTGAAGAACTAATTATATTAGAAGTGGTTGTTCTTTTGTCAAAACACTTGTTTTTAAAATAATAGTGCGTGTGCTTCGTTCACTTGTACATATTTACATACATGCTGACACACACGACTCCTCAACTTGGTCCTCATGATCAAATGGTGCCGCCATTGGGACTAATTTAATTATATTCAAGATAAGACCCAGATGTATATTAAAGTATGGAATAAATATTATATTTACCTAATAAAGTATTTTTCGTTATCTAGTGTCTAAACATTTTAATTAGAATTGTAAGTACTCCTACCTTTGAATGTGTTTGTCTACAATATTGTACTTAAGCAAATATATATTTTATTCATTTCATAAACCTAAAGGTACAATAAAGAGATTTTACAACTAGGAAAATTTAGATGAAACAAATTATTCCTTACGTCCTCTTTAAAGCAGCTTTTTTCCTAGAAATGTGGTACGCTACATCCCTGCCAATACAATCCTTTGATTTTTACCAGCAGCTTAGTTTTTCAGTCACTGAATACAACCAAAGCCTTTTTTCAGACACATAGACCCTAAGGTTGCTTAACTCGTGTGTTTGAAAACGTGTTATATACCTAAGAGTAGCTAGCGAGCGTACCTCATCACGTGTAGTCATGGCATCGCGGAAGTAAAACTTCTTTGTAAATTACAATATGCAACAAAGAACTCAATATAAAGCATAAATTGCTACGCCTTCATTTACTTCAATCAATGTATCCAAAATTATTTTTTGCAGCATTATATTACGTTGTTGTCCACCTATTCAGATACTTTAGGTTTTCCAAGAAGTTGACGATTACATCTTCAAACCTACTGTGCTTGTCAGCCGCACCGACACCTCGCCTCGCTCCTGTCC
>DWMG01005344.1:0-10263 GCA_018244855.1 Elbella merops | reverse complement strand
CAGTTACGTTTAAGTCCCACAATGGAATAGGTGGTGAGCCTATTGCCATACACCGGGCATACATCCAGACTCCGAGTTACAACTAGAAATTCTAAATTAGAAAAATCGGCAGTCGCGCTTGCAACCACTCGACCAGCGAGGCAGTCAAATTATTTTTTGTTTCTTAAAATTTATTGTTTCTTTTAGCCATGAATGTAAAATACTACAGAAAACTGGTATAAAAATGTTGCTTTCTTACAGGTACCTATTTGTACTTACAAATCCAAATGATAACTGTTAGGTATTTATTTATAATGATCATTACTTTGATTTAGTTAAATATGCGTAGACTATTGTCATAATCATTATCATCTCGTATCAATCCACTGCTGAATAGGTATCCCTTAATAAGAGTCATGGCGCCATGCCCCTTGACTTGCCGCATCCTGCTTCCACCTGCAGCCTTTTCAGAGAATGGTATGTGGCCAAAAGCTGTGCCCTGCGATTTCCGACCTACATACCTTGTATTGTGGAAAGATTAGACCCTGTATTATTGGCAAAAGCTCCCTCAGGTTGGACTAAACTTCCCTCAATTATAACAAGAAAGTCTTAATTTCAAATAAATCGCAGCGGACTCCAAAGACGATCGTAAGTGAAATACCAACACAGAAGACAGAAAACAGTAATGAATCAAAAAATCTCTGAACGAGTTTAAACACACAATTAAACAATTTGCCTAATTCTATTGTGCTACAGACAGACATCGGAACAGATGTTAGTGTATAATCGGCCATATAACATATACCTACATAAATAATGAGCGACGTCAAATAAAATCGAGCGTGGGTTGGCGCACAATGAATCTTTAATAGACCAGTTCTGCAAATGGTTTTTTAACTTAATTAATTTGTTACGCGTTACATCAAATGTTATCTTAAAGTAATAATTCTAAAGAAACCATTATATCTTCAGAAATGTAAAAGCGTTCTACTCGTATATCGTAATCTATATCGTCTGTCCGACCGAACAGTTTCAGTCGTCATCACGATTTATAACTTTTCCTAGCGCCCGTGGCTCAGGAGCATTGACTTATTGCAAAGGTTTTGGTACAATTAACAAGGATCATCGCGATTTTACATGAACAGTCATTATGCTTGCCATAATTAATGTAATTATCTGTGTATATGATTTTCCATACAAGGTACAAAACAACATATCACCATTATCAACATTATCATATCGTCTGAAAAGAGGGCCAGGTCAAAAATACCATAAAAGGACGGGCCTGTACCGTAAAGTTAAATAATATAAAAGGGCCGAATAAAGTATACCAGGATCGCGCCCGTAAGATCCTTAGTATTTGTCTTCTCATATAATAAATAGGCTTAACATGTACTTAACAATCACATGAGATATTAGAATTGTCAATTTGAATTTGAATTGAATTTTCACTTTTCAGAAGAACATCCACGTTGACAATCGATCGACAATAGACATTAAATGTCGACAATAGACAATAGAAATAAGACATCGACAATAGACATTGAATATCGACAATAAAATTAAAGAAATTGCAGTTTTAAAATGTTGTACGAACGCCATTCAGTATGCATATATTTTTTTACATACCGCATGTATTATAAGGAACTAACTAACATTTTATAACAGACAACCCATTAATACCTTAAGATAAAGATGTATAATTAATTGCTAATATATTGTATACATTTTGAACACAGCTATATTAAAAGAGAAGTCAAAACCAATTACCTCAATCGCTCACTATGTACAACTCATACATTTCTCAGTAACACATGTACCTAAGTACCTACACATGTACATTTCCACTGGCACACCATTCACTGCAGAAGAATGCGATCGAGTTATATATAAAAGTGATATTGTAATTAATTGATAAAAATGCCGTACACATAGACCCTCGTATCTAATGTTTACACACATAAATAATTAATGTGACAGATTTGAATAGAGGCGACGTGCGTACGGTTTATGTAATGGGAGAACTGCGAGCGGATCTCGGCGATTGCATATCTTTTAGTGCGATGACTAATTATTTACTGCCAGCACTTAGGTAATGAGCTTGTCTTGTTTTTGTCATCGTACAGTGGTAATTTAATTATGAGCTACATAGTGCCAAGTAAATTTATTAGCTATTCTAAACTTACCTAGCTTAACCTATGCGATATTTACACCATTGTGAGAATATTATTTAAATATATTAATAATCGACATTAGACAGTATTGTACATAACAAATTATTATAACTCTCCCTCTCTCTCCGATTGTCTCTAATGTTACCATGACGTTACTGAACCGATTTGGATGAAATATAGTGTTTTGATAGCTTCAACTTCGGTACAGGGCGCAGGTTACATGGATAATATACTAGTATGTATGTTTAAACGTTTCTTGTGTATTTTAATACGGATCAATTTGACAGACAACGAGGTTGTAACCGAAATTCATATGAATACTAGCTGCCTGTTCGGTCAACTGATCGCAAGTACGACTATTAATCAAGAGGTCCCGTGTTCGATCCCCGGTTCGCGCAAAGTAATATTGAGTTATTATAACTTGAAATTCACAGCAATAGCTCGAAATCTAGATCTTTATTCGGAGTATGAGAGTAAACTTATTCCGAGTAGACATACAGTGTAAGTAGTGAACCGTGGAGATATACCATATTCCACCGCTTATCCCTTCAGTGAAATACAGGCGTGATGGTATGTTAAAAAACTTGTTTTAAGTATAATTACAATTGCATAAAATATTACTTCTAATAGTCTGAAACTATTTACCTCTAATCTCCACTTCACATTACTTCAACACATCTCCCAGATCTACAGATATATACCTAGCTGGTTCAGTTCAACATTAATTTATATTTGTTGCATTACAACGATTGTAACATTGCACGTCTTTACATAGGCAAGCAAGCATGTCATGAGTCGTTAACATTCTAATTAATTCGTCCATAACCTTAGAAGAAACACACAACTTAATTAACAATAGGACGAAAATATAATTACATTTGAATAATCGTTACATACATCGATAGTTGTAGCACCTGCCTAACTCTATATCATAGACGACAACTTGATTGTCGAGTGCAACGATAAAGTATGTACGATGGCGCAGGTAATTGTTTAAAATGCCCCAAGAGTGCAATTATGGGGGATTGATTCATTTTTAATAGGCACCACAGTCCCGATGCATTAGGGAGTACCCACATTTATACGCATTGGAAACGATCGACATTATTTAAATCTCAATGCTGTAGCAACCACATGCCAAAAATGAATAACACCATCGTTCTTAATGTATTTATTCGGAATCGATTTAGTTGGAATTTTTTACTGTTTAATGTGTGATAAGTGTGAAGAGTCCCTTAAAATATACTCTTCGAGTAATTTGTTACGTCATAAGTCAACGTGCGTAGTGCATTAAAAAATAAATTGTTGAAGCGTCTTCATGTAGTTTATCCGCTGCGGATCCTAATGACACGATACATTAAATTGATGGTATAAAAGCAAATGACTAAACGGTCATTCATAACGGACTGAATTTTTTTTTCCAACCCATTACAATTCCACTGTTGGAATACGGGTCTGTTGTCATATTGAGAGGGTTGAGGCTATAGTCTGCCACGCTGGCCAAGTGCGGGTTGGCAGACTTAATACTTATTACGGACTGAATGTTACTAGCGAATTAGTCCCTATTATTAATAAATTTATCCCCTCATCCTTTAGTCGTTCATTTAAGAAAATGTACGCCAAAAAGCCTGTACCTATTCTTAAGGTATATCCATAGCAAGATTCATATAAAGATCTGTTCAGCTGCTCAACAATGCTACATGCGAGTACATCAAATTACTTCCGGATGTTTTTGAGATTAATACAAACTTATTCGCTTTTTTAAGGGTTGATTAAGGAAAAGTATTCCAAATAGCTTGTATCTTTACTCAGGGTTAAGGGTGTAATAATACCTAATTTCATTAAAATCGGTTTAGTGCATTTGTAACGCGCATCGCAACTGTCGCATTTATTACATTTATTAGGTTTCATAACAGAAACAGAGTACATTCGGAGATTTAATTTTTATGGATGCAATAAAGATCAGGCTAAAGTTAGGCGACATAATGTATTGTTGGTTTTGTATTAATTAACATAAAATCAGTTTCAGATCTATTACGGACTAATTAATTATATTATGAACTCCAATGGTTATTCAGACACAGACAGAAACTAAATCAAGAATATACAAATATAGTGGCTATCTTATACCTATTCTAAAGCTGCAGTTACATAGACACCACCATCAATCACTATCGACGAGTAAAGGTGAGTACAGCCTATCAATACTGTGCCAAATGTAACACATATTCAGCATCTCTCGCACCTCAGCTCCTTGTTATAATAAATTAAGCTAATTTACCTCATCAAACACCCAAACTGGAGTTACTCGAGGAAATCGAGGACCATATATAATGAACAGTGTAAAAATCCTGACCGTGTAATAATTTGTTTGAAGTGATTATGAGGCGTTTGTCTTGTGATGTTCCTCTCAGAGAATTAGATGCCAAGTTTCAGTCTTCCCTGGACTGTTTCTTGAGTGCTTAATGACCCTGACTGCTGAGCTGGAGGTTGTGGGATCGATTGTCACCAACTGTAAATATTTGTGTAATAAGCTCGAGCCATGATAGCCTAGTGGTTAAGAATTCAGCCCCTCACTCCGGGGGTCCCAAGTTCAAATCCATGGCGCGCAACTTAAATATCACTTGCTAACGGTGAAGGAAAACATCGTGAACCCTTAGAAATTATAAAAAAAAAAATTCTAAGGTGTGTGAAGTCTGCCAACCCACACTTGGCCAGCGTGGCAGACTATGGCATTATCCCTCTCAATATGAGAGGCGAAACATATTCCAACAGTGGAATTATAATGGGTCGATTATTATTATTATTTTAAGCTCGAGCATTTATTCCGTGCATAGATGTAAAGTGATCTACACGAGTACACGCGTACTTAGAAATATGTATATCTATACGATATCGCAGGCTTTCTCTAGTATGGAATGGGATATCCCTGAGGTGACCCAGGATATTATTATTACTATTATTACTTTGATTTCCTATACCTTTGTGTTTAAAAACATAATTTTGAGTTGCCACTTAACAGGTATTCAAAGACATTATAGTGCAATGGCCTTAGTCCTCGGAGCTATGATGTCACACGCCCCAACTTCCCCACTTTCTGAGACTGCAATTTAGTAACAAAATTCAATTTAAAAATTAGAAAAAACAACAGAACCAATTTAAAAAATGTTCCAATTAAAAATCATTTCTAATAGTTCTAATTAAATTACTACACTGATAACAACATCGAATATATCAAGCACGGGATAATAAATGTACTGTGGATTGCACTCGAACTGAAGTCACAATATTTCAAGTCGGACAGTCGCCGGGTCGCGTGTTAAGGGCGCATTAGACAACATGTGCCCTTACTAAGTAAACAAATTATAGAACATATAATTTATCGTGAACTTCAACTATAAATACCACAAATTTTATGTGTGAACAAATATTGTGGCACATATTACTATTTATCATAATATAAGGCGTTGTAAGTTTCGATTTAGAAAATTATACAAATCGAAGAGAAACTTTATTGAACGTAAGTCACGCAAAGGAACCTTATCTACATACTACGTATTCATCAAAATATATAACTAAAGGACGAATTCTTTGATTCTAAATCAATTACCCACATCTTATGCAAAAGTGTTATAAATATTATTATTTTTTGCGATATTTGCATATTTAATAATTGTAAGGAAGCAATAAAATGGAGGATTAATAATAGCATGGTAAATTTACCAATCAAAATATATTACAGTGATCAGAAATCTTCTCACAATTTAATAAATGGCGCTTTGTACTAAAACTATCACGAGATTTCGTTTATCATCCCTTATTTACTTAGCGCGTTGACTCTACCAATTTGGGTTATCCCCATATTCTTCCGCATTGAAACGACTAATCCGGACAGAACTTTCATGTACAATAACACGAAACATAGAATCAATCTTAATCGATCTCTCTTTGATTACTTACAATTAATTTAATAAAGAAAAATCATAAAACCATTTACGTGTTAATTATCGTGGTGTTGGTCGGAAATGTCTTGAGTTGAATATACATATGTTTTTATCCCAAGATCTATTCACAATATACTTTGCACAATATGCTAATATTATGCAATATGCACACAATATGCTAAATTACAGAATATCATATTATCGTAACTTCTTTTGTATTACTAGAATATTCTGCACACAACCATACTTATTCTGCACACTACCTTACCTTTGCTATATTACATGAAACGTTCCAGTGAAAATTGTAATTAATTCTAAGACATATAATCAGATCTAAGATCTAGAACTAGATCAATTTAATTAACAAATGACACACCGTATGGTCTTTTGAACTTTTGCACAACCACGTCGAACTGGCGCGGACCTAACCGGTAGACACTGTTAAATATGGGTACACCCTTATCGTCCGCTAGTAGTTCGCGACGGCTATTGCTATCGTCGATCAATCGCGGGTCAAGTGGCTTGAACCAGCGGTCCGGGCCCTTACAGTTATAAGTAATGGCCAACTGACTGAGTATATTTTGCCAAACAACTTGAACTTTTTAATAACGGTGCTATTAAGATTTGAATCTAACGTTCTGCTGAAACACAGCGACAGTTACGTTGTTCAGTTACTGCTTTTATTGATTTTTTTTTACTCGTTATGAAACCAAAATCTAGGTGGATTATAGGGCTGACTTTGTGTTTCGTAGCATCGTCTGCTCGTCAAACCCTGATGATGGTAAGAAATTGACGGTAGGTATAAGCGACTTGTTCTTAAAAATAAGCATATACCCACATTTGTATCCAACATTATTTTCCGTTAGGAAAGTCTCCTCGGCCCTGCAGTACCTATTCATAACTTCCCTGCCAGTGGAAACGTTATTAAATTATCTCCTCAGTATATGTAGATATAATTTCTAGAATCATATTCGACATTTTAACATGCACCTGAAGGTATTGACTGATTTCGTAATCGAGTTTACATCGTTAAATATTCATATATTTCATACATAAACTAGTATGAGTGAAATTATTGTTGTCTCGTTGGTGAAATGGTTGAGAACAGTAACAGTAGTATGGCAATAGGTTCACCCACTATTCCATGGTGTCACGTATAACATAACTAGTTGGACATGGCGGTGAACTACACTCTTCTGTCTAGTCCTTCGGGGAAATAGAGGTGTGATGTTATATTGTGTTAAACTGTTAGATATTCATTACCTATAAAACGACATTGAACTAATTGGGAAGCAAGTAGCCCGTGAGGGCGCGAATGTACGGGCATACCTACGTATGATGAAAATTCCAGGCATTTCCAAAAAGCCGTAACGCGAAAATACTACTTAGTAATTCTAGTACTTGCCTTATTATTAACATTCTATAGAGAATATAAACAACCAAATTAATTATTTCTGCCAATTCCTTAAACTATGTATATTGTAATCTATAATATTTTTTATTTATGCTACAAACATATAAATATAAAAATGAACAGGTTACGAGGACACTACTAAAACTTAAATGACGTAAACGATATGGAAAACAATCATTTTCACCAGCAAATTGGACACAGTAACCTGTAATGAGCTGACATAAACTTGCACGGCAAAAGAAACGAGACGACACGGACTACTTTCATACATTTAGCAGTCAATCCATTTGTTGGATCGCGGTGAAATTATCTGTAAAACAAATTATCTGTCAGCTACAGTACCGGACGTGTGCGCGAGAAATAAAATGTTTTGTGGCATTAACAATAAAGATAAGAAAGGATTTTATTTGTTTCCTGGTCAGAATGATATTTTGCTTAGCGCAGAAATGTCAGTTATTCTTGTTTCTTTACTGCTTAATCTGTATCTGAATAAGCCACAATTTTAAGACATATTTCTCGAACACTTTTGTAAAACGACAGTAAATTAATAAAATTATTCCTCTGAATACTATTTTATTATTAAAAATATCTAACAAGAATTGACTGTGAAGAAATCCAGGCAGTAAATAATACCAACATTTAATATAAAAAGGCGGATAAAAGTTGACGTCAACTGTGGAAGATACATATATCTATACATTAGAATGAAAAGTTGCTTTCTATTTCTTTCAGTGCTTTCTGCCTACCCCGTAAGGTACCTGCCTTGAAGATTAAATATATGATCTAGCAGAACCTACCTATTGTAGATATTCTCTGTGCTAACTTTGATTATTCTGCTGATGTACCTCGTTACATCAGTATATCTCGCATTACACTGCTCTTTTCACACCGAAGCTGTCACTAGTATCACTGTTCGTGACTAACTTTGGAAGGTGACTCCGATAAGCGCAGTGTTCAATGCACTGATCATTGCTACACAGATTAATAAATTACAGGTTTTCGTAATACCACGATAGTACAACAAGAATTGGTTGAGCGGGTACTAGAACTGCTTATCTCCAATGGATATTTTTAACATAGAATGTTTGTCTTTTTATGATGTCGAGTCCGTTAAAGCGCCTCATATCCGATTATTGAGCTGTGAAAAGCTTTAATACCTAAACACACAAATTTGGCTGACGAAAAGAACCGATCCGAAAAGAAAGAACCGAGAATCACCGACTGAACTAATTTACTTTTTATGGCTCCATTTTAATGGCTACTTTCTGATTCCCAAACGTTGGAAAAAGTAAGTTGCGAATGATGTGATGTTTTTAAAGTCTTAGAAAAAGTAAAAAGCTACTTCAAAAATATTAATAAGCAACTAGAAATGTAGAATGCAAATCACATTTAATGTCGAAGTAAGGGAATTCGTGAGAGATCCCGAAACTATAAATAAGCGATGACGGAAAAAATTGCAAACAATAGAATCACATCTCGAATTACTCCTCTAGAAGGAAGTATTGCTTACGTAGATACTACCCCGTAACCAAAGGAATTCCTCGACGTTTTCTTATTCAAAAATCGCTTGTTTTTAAATTCAGGTCAAAAATTTCATTTTGGCGTAAATTGCCCACCAAACACGTAATTAACATGTCAAGTTACCTGGCGCGTCCAATTACAGTCAGTGCATGTCCAGAGCGAATGCAAAGTGATCGCTTATGACAACCGCTTACTTTATTGTAACTGTAACTTTGTGAAATACTGAAGGGTAAGTAAACATGCAAGACTATTTTTCATACGTACAGTAGTCACAATTCAGCTTTTAACCTTAAGGCGACACGAGATTTATACCAGCTACTGATTTTGTGGCCGCCAAATATAACGGCCTAAATATTAGAGGAATACACACGAACTCTCATTTTCAACGCATTGCTATACAATACCAATTGTAATATTTATTGGACTTCAATTCTGACCTCTTTCAATCTCAATCTCATCAGCTCTTTTTAGTGGCTTTCATCAGTCTTATTCCAGCATTCCTGTTTGTGATCAATTTTTCTAACTAATAGTCTTTTTCTATACTTCTATACTCCTATTCCAGGTTGGTCGCAAACATCCATAGGCGGTAGCGACTACTTGCGCCTGCTGACTTCTCCTTTGGTACTTTCACTCAAAACTTAAATCATTTACAGACCGTGCTATATACCTACAAAGAAATCCATTAAATGTATTTAACAAACGTTTAACACCAGGTGAACTGTGAAGATACCGACTCACAAGTGACCAGCGTGGCAGATTATGGCCGTAAACCTTTTCATTATGACAGCAGGTCCGTGTCCAAAAACACATTAAGTGTTTGATGATGATGATCTGTGAACTCCGAGTACCTCTTACATAAAATAAAAAGTAATGGAATATTTTAGATAGGTTTTGTCTGGAAATCACAGTACTTTAAGACAATAAAAATAACTGAATTCCCGTCGTGGACTCCACAGCATACCCATGCACTTGTAAATTAAAATCAACAACTACGTATTCGGATCCGATTGTTTTAATCGATTTACAGAATCGATTCGATGAAACGCATTCGAAAGCAGTCACTAAAATACAAAACCAACTCTGTTAACAGGGCTACCCCATACTTGCATTCACTGCATAGCTGTTGAATAAAAATCGCCTTTTAAAATATTTATTTTATTTAAATATGAGTAACATATTTTGTTTTATATTGTACCATCGCATCATGAATTTCAATTTGTGTGGCCTTTTT
>DWMG01005343.1:0-10263 GCA_018244855.1 Elbella merops | reverse complement strand
GAAGGACCTCGTACAGGTCCGAAACTAGTCGGGCCACCCCGAAAAACGTACGTGAGTTAAGCCGGTATATTTATAATCATGTGTATAAACACTCACG
The DNA here is from genome assembly GCA_018244855.1 of Elbella merops. Taxonomy (NCBI): domain Eukaryota; kingdom Metazoa; phylum Arthropoda; class Insecta; order Lepidoptera; family Hesperiidae; genus Elbella; species Elbella merops. Next base: position 10,166 of record DWMG01005343.1, on the reverse strand, counting down.
AAACATTTATTAGTAAAACTTGAAAATATTGTGGTAGTGTGTACAACATGATAAAAATAGTGAAAGTGAAAAGTAGTGAAAAAATGTTGATAAAAACAGGGAAAATAGTGGTGGTGTGTACAAGTTGTAACCTGTACAATCACACATCTATTAGCCGAGATTGTCAAACAAATATTCAATAATAAAATAGCTATGTCGGACTACCGGGGGTCCACTGTATATATTTTTATATTACTAAAGTAACATTAACTATATCTGTCTATTTCTTTTAATTGCCAAAGTAACACTAATTATATATGTGTATTTATTTTAATTGCTTAAGTAACATTAACTATATCTCTATTTTTTTTAATTGCCAAAGTAACACTAATTATATATGTGTATTTATTTTAATTGCTAAAGTAACACTAATTATATGTGTATTTATTTTAATTGCTTAAGTAACATTAACTATATCTGTCTATTTCTTTTAATCGCTTAAGTAACATTAACTATATTTGTTTTTTTTATAGTACATTAACTATACCCTGTTTTCCTTTTTTTTATTGCTAAAGTAACTATAAACTAACTATATTTTTGTATTTTTTTTTAATTTTCCTCCTATGTGCTAAATGACATGATACTAAGTATCTATAATTCTTATACCCAATGTAAATTGATAACTAAATCCCCCTTCTTTTTTTCATTTATAATTTCTATTTAATATTTGTGTTAGCATAACAGGTCGCCTGTAGTCCTCCGAAGGGGTAGGCAAAGTGCTGTAATACATTCCTACATACTAAATCTTTTAGATTTTGGTTAAAAAAATATATTTTCCGCTGTGCTTTCTATAACGGCTCTAGATATAAGATTTATGATTATTTTACGAAGTTACCGTTCTAGATTATTAGGTAAGAGAACTGTGGAGCATTTTGTCAAGCATTTCCATATAAAGATCAACTCTTTTTTTTATGAACGGTTACGAGTCAAAGCTGAACTCAAAGAAGCATTACCATGTTCCTTTCTATTTTGCGTTTCTCGGTACTTACTTTATATTTTAAAAAAAAGACAAAATATCATAGCAAATAAGTATTTATTTACTAAGTGAAAAAAGACTTGAAATATGTTAAAATTGTTTTTTAGATAGAACATAACATTTTTAAAATTTTTAACACCTAGACACATAAAGCAGACCAACTTAGATTTTTTTCAATTTTAACTTTCAATTAATAGTATGTATTAAAACATGGAGCCATCTCTTAAAAGAGAACAATTAAATGAGCTGTTTAAAACCGTTCGATTTTATAGACAAAACCAGAAGGCTCGTCGTGTACCTAATAACATATGTAGTAAGTAAGAAACATTTTATAAAATGAAGAGTATTTTCTAAAATATAACATTTTTTTACAATGGTATCAGAATAAAATTGTTTATCGTGAATACGCTTGTTAAAGGCCACAAATAAATGTGAATAGTATAGGGCTGGCCGTTCATGGGACAGCCTGGTATAGTATTGTAAGTGAAAATCATGTTTGTGTATCAGCTGGGTGCAACTGGCCGTCGATGGATTAGTTGTCATCCAGTTGGATTGCCTATTGGAACTTATGAAGATTCATTTGCTACACTGATGATGCTGGCCGTCGATGGAACAGCACGGGTGTTGTAAGTGGATGGAGGTTTCGGCTGCAATGCTATACTATGCTGCTATGCTGGCCCTTGATGGAAGAGTCTGGTAAACAGAAATAAGTACGAGACATCGCCAGCTGCCGCCCGGCTGTGCTCGCACACTTAGTTTTTAAGAATTAATATATTACTATTTCCTAATTATTAGTATATTTGGACGGCTGGTTTCCCAGCGACGTAAAGTATTTACACCGTACCTATCAATCATTTTTAGTGACTATATTTTTATTTTGTTTTTTTGATATTTTACGTTTAGAAAACATAAAATGTGATAAATTCGTAATAAAGGCATATAATGTTACAAAGTTTGATTTATTTATCTCTTCTGATTTAGAAAAAGTTGATAACAGTATTGGGCTCATAGGCTCTTACAGCTTTACCTAGATGTCAACAGGCTTTATTAATATCTGTGCGAGCTGTCAGCGTGCAGGTTGGTGGATTGGCTGCTTCTTTCTCTATCGCGAGGTCCTGGATTCAAATGATCTGCTACTTTTGGATTTTTCTAATTTAGAATTTATAGTAGTGACTCGGAGTGACATGACCGCCTGCAATGTTTCCGCGAACGACGTGTCCAAATGCGCGAGGTGGAGCGACAGGATACGGAAAGCAGACCCCACAATCAGCTGATGGGAGTAATAATGCTATGGAAAGAGAGAGAAAGAGTAGTGAATCGGAGTCTTGATTTGTAACACCGGGCACAAATCCAGACAATACGAAAGGCAATTGACTCACCTGCTATTCCATAGGACATACACGTAACTGGTGAAACTTGGGAGTGTACCACACTACTTTGCCTACCCCTTCGGGGATCACAGGCATCGTGTTACGTTTTAAATGTATTATAATTCGTGTTTCATTAATCAATGTTCACTACGAATATTTCGATCGTATAAGAATTAAAAAAATTCTGCTATTTATAACTGGTCTTCCTTTCGGTTTTTATCAAGTATCTCAGAGAACTCTCTTCCCCCTATCCATGGTGGGACGTAAAACATAACTGGTGAGACTACATATCTCTGCCTACCCATTAACGGAAACACAGGAGTAAAGATACGTTACTTCAGAGAACAATCACTATGAAACGTTCACAGTAGACAGTCGCAGTCAGTTTATCCGCTCATCAAATATTTTATTCAGTTGCATCGAGTTTCAGTGCACCCTCCTCGTGCCACTCGCGCCATAGAGCGGGGAATCTCTTAGAAATGGATTGGATACACTTTACGAGATAGAGTTCCCGTGTTGGTGCTCTCGGAGTGCATCACCATATAGCGGTATTACGTGCCACTCACGTGGAGCCGTCTCCGTTCCATGCGTTTTGTTTGAAAGTTAGTGTTTAAGGCCAAACCCGTAGTTCTGGATAGATATTAAATGTATATAGAGGTACGTAGATAGACCTGTCATTGCAACTCATAGTTATATCCAGCGGTTACAAAGAATTATAAAGCAGTAAAAGCTTAGTGGTTCCGAATTAAATATTCTATTCGGAGGATTCAAATCGTCAAGTTCAAATCATGTAGCCCGTTATAAAAATATATAAAGAAAAAATTCTCTAGAACCTTAAACCTCTAAAAACCTTAACCTCTAAAAACCTTACACACCTTGCACAATTCCATAATGCTCTATAAGCACGCACGTGACAGCGATATCCATGTACATACAAAAGGACATAAAAGGACTCGATGATCACGGCAACCACTAATAGACTTACGCTAACAAGTTGCTAGGAAGCGTTCTCCCCTTTTCACTCCGTGCTATGCTAGCTCGCGTAAAATTATTAATACGTAAAGATAATGAGGTTATATTACACGTGCATTATTTAGAGGACACTCGCCGGATCTGAAGTAATCCAGGGCCCGGTGGCAGCCCTGCGTGAATGATTCAGAAAAGATTTGTTTAGGGCGAACTGTTGTTGTATGTCTACATTACGTCTTGGACATCTTTTGTCAGGGTGTGTTTGAATATGTTAGTGTTGATTTACCACCACTCACAAGGGGATCAAGGATGGCTTTTAACCCTTCTATTTCAGCGTTTTGTATATACTCGTATGTAATTTAGGTGAAATGGATTTTTAAACAATTTGTATATTTTGGCATGTGGCACTGTCTGCCTACCTAAGAGAGTCGACGTGATAAAATAGTGGTAACAATAATAACATATTTCAGATAAATCATTCGAATTTCTACGAGCACATTTATGTCTAACAATGAATCGGGTTAATGTTGAGGATGCAAATAATAATTGTAATTGTTATGTGTTCAGTGTTAGGTGTTCATGGTTTTTCGATCTGAATATTACTTACGAAGTACCCGCTTAAAGTTATTGTATTCGCTTAGCGGAATGCTATACTATTCATTTTAAACGGTTATTCTTTTAATTTCACACATCTTTTTGTAAAGTTTGTTTTTATGAAACAAGAATTCCACCTAACTATTTCTATTAGTTTTTCCTTTTGCCGGCCTAAGTGCTATTTGTCATCGCACATAATAAATAATAATAATAATAATCGACCCATTATAATTCCACTGTTGGAATATGGTCTCCTCTCATATCGAAATTAAAATTGAAATTAGCTGAATTATTTTATTAATTCCCATAAAATTATTATAAATGCTTACATATTATATGTACACGATTGTGTAGACTACAGTTTGATCGTAATTATTATGTACAATTACAAATATACATACATATTATGTATAAGGAATGTCTACTTAGGAACTAATAACCTTCATTAATGCAATCATCTTACAAATTTGACATTTCAATTAGAAGCTCAAATTTATCATCATAATGTTGCGATATTAATGTCGTGTTGAATGGTGAATGGTCCCTTTTCATATCGCTCGTTCGCTAATTGGTGATATTGTTGCCACCTTCTAATCCTAAGATACTGTCTCTATCCTCTTTATGAACATTGTAATACTCCTGTATAATATCCATGTAATGTAGAAGCCTCTTAGAGTTTGAAAGTCAAGTATTTTTGTACTTTGTGCCTGTGAAATATCGTGCCTGTGAAATGTCCTTGATTTTCCCCTCTATATATGCATTTCAAACGTTCATAAGACAAACGTTTTACAAAATTGTATTTCTTTGCGCGTAACGATTAATAGAGGTAGGATGGACCACGTCGTATTATCATTTACATCACCCACTTCTTTACCGTTGCACTGACGGGTGCGGACCTCCACACAGAATGAAAATCGTTTAAGTCATAGTCTACGTGGTTAACAAATGCGAGCTATTTGTTACCCCAGAAAACTTTAAAATCGAAACTTTTAGTAAATAAAAGAAATCGCTTTACTTCATACTAAAACGTTGAATTACATAACTGTAATATCTCAAATAAATCTCTACTAACACACGTTATAAGCCCCGCAATATTATTTCATGTTATTGTCGAAATAAAATAGCTTCGTGTTAAATCTGCAGTTCGCAACAAGTCGCGCTACTGAAAGTCGCATTAAGCTTCGTGTACACTTGAGCACTATTATGTTGTCGCTTATTCTACTCTAATTGCAAGGCATTCATTTATTACGCGCGAAAAACTGCAAAAAATGTTTAATGAAATAATAAAGAGGAACTATTATGCTACAATTTGTAATGTTAATCGGCGTTTTTTAAAATTTGTATTTAAAATAGAATTTACCTACCTTGGATACATGACTTCTCTCTTTCTAAAAACTCTTTGTTAAGTAAATAATGCAACTTATTGATTTATTTCTGGTCTGGTTCACAATGAACAGTGAAAGCATTAAGTACTTGTAGTTCACGCGATTATTATTTACACATACTGAATATTGACTAACGTAATGTCCAAATACTCATGTTATTTATTTTAACAACTCAAATATTGACTCTGATGAATAAATTGAAACACGTAATTTTTGAGTAAGTTTAATGACTTCTGTGATGTATCGGTCTATACTGCACCGTACTGTTCTACTGTACAGTCTCGTGATTCGTTCTATTTCAATAGATTTCAAGGGCTTACACTTCAACATGCTACTCATGGACGTCTAATACCAAGCCTGAATTCACAAAGTTATTTAAATTGTCAAGGAGATGTATAACTAACTACCACAATGAAAAAAAGATAACGAAGAACCTATACATCTTAGTTTTCTGTAGTGTCTTTCAAAACGCTTAAGGTCTGACAATTCGTAATTCTCCGAGCACTTAAAGCTTCTCATATTGACGGGGGCCGTCTTCTGTGGAACTCGGACCGGCAGGGTAGAATGGTAAAAATATATATACCTAATGACGGTAATAATGAAAACAATGACGATTGAGGTGATAAATCAAATACTTTTATTTTGTTTAGCCTTCAATAGCAATTACAAATAGTCACATCGTTGCACTTCTAGTTACTTTGATTTGAATATTATAACAATCTTTACTAATATTTCCCACTGTTCGACGCTTGCATCTTTGCTTTTCATATTAAGTAAAAAAAAAACTGCTACAAGGGGCTAGCTAAAAATTTCATCTTCTAATATTCCAAATTCGAATATCACGTAACAAAAAAATTTAAACGAGCTCTTCGTACTGAGTGTGTCCCGACCATTATCACGACATTACGTGTTAAAATGAAGGGCGATTTTATTTAATAGACTGACCAGTGGGTTGCCATTTCCGTTGGAAATTATTATTTGGAGCAATACCAAACAAGTTGTATCAGTCTCAAGGGGATAACCCTACGTCACCTGAGGAAATTATTTTGAGTAGCTTTTTTGTCGTTCATTATTATGTAATAAGCGCTTATGTATTCGCTGTAATCCGGAAGCAATCAAGACAGTAATTGTAGCCATTATTTTGGAAGGTCTGTGCGGTGGTATATGCACAAAAGTTCTTTAAACTAACTATAGGTGTATTTTCTATATTCATTTTCTTTTATACCCAACATAATATCTATTTTAGGGATTTCAAAATCACTCGTTGATGATGTTGAGTAATACATTTTAGCCTTAATAGATGATAGTGGAACACATTTTATATTTCAAGTGAGTTCCGCTTGCGATATTTGAAAGTATTAAGTAATGTATTTTCAAAAGAAAACGTAATGGAGATCTGTCAGCCCGCACTTGGCCAGCGTCGTTTTGAGCAAAAATCCACGTCCAACAGTGGAACGATAACAGGGATCGATGAGGAGGTAACAGGATGATGAATGGAGTGCTGTGATATCGGCCAAGAAGAACATGATTAAATATTCTATTTACATATTTATTTAGTAACTGTAGTGTTGATTGCAATGACTCCCAAAGTGTTAAAGACGAAGGCAATTGCATCAAATCAAGCAACCTACATACATACTAAGCCCGTCGTTAGCCCAATGCGGATATCGAAATTTGAACACGTGCTCCAATAGGAAATAGTTCTCAGGCGCCGCATCCAGTGGAGTGCCAATCAATATTGGGTGTTGGCTTAATCGTAACTAATGCTCGTAATTGGAAATGCAAGTGTATATTGCTGTTACAGAAAAGTGGGACTTGTGTTAATTATATTGTTGTTAATATTAATCAACAACTAGTATCACTGATTATAAAAAGACGTACTACAATAGAAATATTTGACACTCGGTGCACACCACCTATGCGGCGAGATACGAGTATTATAATAATTATTTTTACTCCCATCCATCAGACTTTGGAGATCTACTACTTGACAAAGGTCTCCGAATCCAGCAGCAAACCCCTGTCTTCCTTAAGTCGTTAAAAACCTGGTAGGAGGGTGAAGTACGTGCTTTTTATTATTTATAATGATTTCATGATGATGGTGGTGATGATGAATTGTGCTTCGCAATTCAACAGTTAGCAATTAATCATTCAATCATCAGCCTACTCTCGTCCACTGGTGAACATAGGCACGCCACTGAGCTCGATCTTCAGCTCTTCGATTCCAAACGCTACCAGCCACTTTGCGTATGTCGTCACTGCAAGAAACTGGAGGGCGTCCTACGCTTTATCCAAGACGCGGTCTCCACAAGCGCAATTCAGAAAGCCCTAATTTTACCATGCACTATATACATGTACTAAAAGCAAATTGTTCAACGCGTAATTTCACTGTAGTTGCAAGGGTAAAAGGGTGTAACAATATTATTATTACGCTGTGTACCTAACGTGAGTGCGGTTTGTATGAATTATTGTAATAACAAAAGGTTGCTAACTGGCCCGTCTCGTCCGACGGAAGTCATAAACCTTTCCAAGCGCTCGGCAATTGTTGCGTAAGGATAATATTCAGCCTCACCACTTAACATCCTTTCGGAAGCACCGAAACAATTGTGACTCATCTATTAAATCAACTTCGAAGGTCTAAGGTTCGACTGCCGACAAGCAATTCTAGCAACACAAATTTTTATTCGATTTTAAGATGCAACTTTTTTTACTCAATGGTTTGTAATGTGGTACTACCTCTCCGTGGGTCCTGGTTTTAATCTTGGAGTGTATTTTTGTGCAAAACTACGTACGGTATATACGTATTAAGATTATATATCTCTTTCTGTAACTGTGACGTAATATCATAATGTCCTAACCTAGTATTCTCTAGAATGTTCTGTAAGGCATGAGAAGTGTGCCAACCGGTACTTGACCAGCAGCAGCACCCTATGGCGTTCAGTGCACATTTTGAATAGAGGCATATGTCCAGCGGTTGTACAATAAAAGGGTAAACGATGAAATTAAATTCGCGTTTATTTATCCTGTCATTTTAATTCTGTAGTCATAGTTAGTTGTCAGGTACTTAAAGGTATGGACAATTTGCAGTTTAGTGATATACTTTACCATCAAGTGCTTAATCCACTCGGGATTAGATTATCGATAAGCGGATATGTTAGATAGCGGAATAATTTAGATATAATTATGTACGCATTTCAGTAATCTCGTATATTTGTACAGGCTGAGTGCACTTAGCCTCGGCACTGGCATATTAGTTGGAGTGATCATGTTTAATGTGTGATTATTATAATAACTATATATTATAATATGTGTATATATATATATATATATATATATATATACCTGATGATGCTAATCAGGATAATGGATTTTTGCAATGTCATCGGTCCTTGGGACGTGTGCAAAGTTTCGAGTTGATCAGACATTTAGAAATCGATGAAAATTGAGCTCAAAGATTCCGTCAGATACATTCACACATATATACAACCCAAGCTAATATAAGCGTGTTAATAAAAAAAAATGGTTGGTATCAGTATCGGTTTACGTTCACAGGAAGGCAAGTGGAGACACTTTCAAACTAAATATCTCTGAATCCTGAGCTCTGCAGCCTTGTTTAACCAAACAATTATATCATAAACGCTTGGAAGATACAAAAAACTAAATTTAATTTTCATATTGAACAATTGTCATAAAGTTTTCTTTCCCAGTAAAGTTAGTTTTCTTTCCATTTTTGCTTTAAGCTTCAATAAACAATTATTAGATTTTAAATTTCGACATATTTTTTTAATATTGAAAACGTATTGATAAATTAAAATGTTTAAAACGAGTTAAACCGTTAAAACAAGCATGTTTGATTTCACTAGGCTGAATCTTTAAAGGCATTTTTAAAATAGGCTCTTTGCTATAGGAACATTAATAAAACAACAACAAATTATTACCGTTTTATACCTTAGAAGAGTTAATTATCTCATAATTGAAATTGTCTGTTACCTGAGGTTTTGATAAAATTCGGACGGCTCAGCTTTTAGAGACTCACCGACCCTTTGTGCTACTAAATTGTATTAAGAGATGATTAAAGTTCAATAAGACTGCCTTCCGCCGGAGTGAACGCGGGTTAGATCATAATTTATGCTGCTGTGCACGAGAGAGGCGCGTACAGAAGTACCACCGTGGAGTAGGTAGTGTGCCTATTGTCATATTGTCACCGGGCCTTGATTCAACACTCTAAGCCACTGGAAGTGTCTGCTTGAATGTCTGTTAAGAATATCCAATAATTGTGCCCGACCCGGATATCGAATCCAGAAGCTCTCGACAAGTGTTGCATTTACAATCAACATCGTCGACATCGTCTCTTAACGGATATATAATGATGCGTTACTACTGCTACTGCTCTATCCTGTATCAAGTCGATTATATAACCGATTTAGGACCAGGACAGGTACTAATTATAATTATTAATATTAAGTACTATAAGTAACAGTTAGTCAGTGTCACGAACAATCCCAATTCTGTATTAATATGATCAACTAATAATCTTATTAACAACATATATTAGCTGACGAGACATTAACTGTTCCATTACTCAGGTCTTATTCGAGATCGGTTGCCAGTACCTATGGTTTATGATCACTTATGACTCCTTACCGGTAGTTCGTTTCTCTTTTCAAAAAAAACTCTTATAACTCGCAAATTACCTTACAAAGTTCAACAACCTTGCGCTATTCGATCCGGAAATTTATTTGTAATAAATACACAGTATTTGGTTTTCAGTATACCATTTTATATCTCTCTGTATATAGAGATCAAAATACACATGAGAATAATTAGACCGGA
>DWMG01005342.1:0-10263 GCA_018244855.1 Elbella merops | reverse complement strand
CCCTGCTATAACAGACAAGGCTCTGGCGACCGGCTGATTGCGGTATAGCGCAGCCTAAATAGGCACGGCTAAATGCCAATGATCTCCAACCCGCATGCCCAGCGTGGAGATTCCGGGCATAAACCCCCTTTGGGGAGGCCTTTGTCCAGCAGTGGACTGAGATAGGCTGATGATGATGATGATGATGATGTGTTGACGGATGTATTAATTTTTTCAGATTATTTACACTTCATTTCAGAATAAAAACACTGGTCTTTGATTTACAATATAGGCACTCGAGGCAGATGAAAGTCTTGGAATACTGCAACTGTGAATGTTTCCTGTTTGTTCACTGTTCTGTTCTCTAAAATTCTCGCATAAATAAAAACCTTAGTATTCGTCCATCAGCTTTTGACATAGGCTTCCCCTAATTGGCGACATTCCGCCTGGTCCTGGGCCTTCCACTGTCTGTTTCATATACATTATCATAAGTTTAAACGACAAAGATAAATAATACAGCACTTTAATGCACCTTGATTTGTTATTGACTATTAGTGCTAGAAATGTGCAAAAATGACATTTCTATTACATGTCAATACCATTGTTGTGGTCCAAACAAGTTCCTGTCAAGATCACTGTAGCTTATGACCTGAGTCATTGGACAGATATTGCTAGTTGATGCTTCTCAATAGCCCCCTTGCGAGAAGTAGAAGTAAGCTGGTCCATTATCCTGATGATGTCATGGATACTTTTTTAGCTCTTTTTAGTGTTACTAAATTGCAAGAGCAGAACAAAAATTATTTTTCAATCTTTTTATTCACGTTGCTCCTTACTGTCAGTGTATTTGTAACAGTGAGGTTTTCTTCTCCAAAAATAATAGAGCTTATGAAACATTTAGAAGAGGACATTTTTAAATTACTATTATTTATCTATTTTTAAATTATACGTCATACAACGATGACCAATCTTCATGAGACCTGTCTGTTCGATTGATGCACTCTACAAAGTACTAAACGCAAAAACAGTAATTTGGAATCATGTTAATTTTCACACAGATATAACAAGACTCAACAAGTGGATACAAGAAACATAAAAGGTAAAAACTGCGGGCGATATTCGAGGAAATCGCAAAACTACTTACGTCTAATTACATTGATGAGTTTTCTAAGAAATCGCAACATCTTCAGCTGCGACACTCTTCAATGGAAAAAAAAACTAAGAGAAAATTTGCAGTTATTATATTTTATTATCGATTTTCTAGGTAATATGGAAAAGGAAAAAAAACTCACATACTTAGTGTTGATCATTAAAAAAATTGATATGAAAATTACATCATGCTGTCATCGACATTATAAGGTGACCTGTACACTATAGAGTTAGACTATAATCTTCTGTAAACCGTGTAAAGTCTGCCAAGTCGTACTTGACCAGCGTGGCACGTGGCGCGTAGTTGAATTTTCATATTTCATCATTATCTTGACATTATTTACACAGATACAAGTTTTGTGATTTTTTGTGAGTTACATGGCACTCGATACTCTCTGCCTACCCTTGTAAACGACCTGACGTAATGTTGTAACGAGAATAGTAGAATAGTAGTTATATCGTACATGCAGGTCCTTTACAAACAACGCAGAAAGCACCGAATGATACATACATATAAGGCTATAAGCATTGAACAGATAAATGTACAAGAAGCACGTCAGGTCTGTCCTTACAATGGTTTCCTTTATCTTCCTCACTGTTTTCATTTAGCAATAAAACTATTGAGAAATTAATTCTCACGTGATATATTAAAACAAAAAATATCATCTCGTGTTCATGTTATAGCGAAGAGCCAATTAAAATTCCTACAACCCAATGCGTGCGCTGTGTAATTACACGATATTGGCGTGAATAAGGCTTTACTGGGAAATATGTAAACAGTCTATTCAATACATAACAATATTACTTCATAGTATTATTTTTTTGCGTTGCAGGAAAACATGTTGAGGAAATATGCGCGACTTAAAATTTCACTGCAATATTTTTTTACTGTAAGAAATATTGCCGGACATAATAGTTTTTATTTCGATATTACTAGTATTATATTGGTTTAGATTTCCTCGAGCCATTCTGTGGGTGTTAAGTTCGAATACTGACACCTGTGAAACCAACACAGTTATAGGTGCATAAGTGTTAATATTAAACATTTCTTGCACGTAAAAGGATATCGTGCGAAAACCCACACACCTTAGATTAGAGTTATCTTCAGATAACTCTAAGATTATAATTTTCTCTGAGGCGTCTAAAATCTGCTATGCCGTGCGTGGGCAGCGTGACGGACAATCACTTTAACTTTCAAACAAAAGGTCCATGCCTAACAGTAGAACGACATACACGAACAAAATAATAAAGACAGTGGATTTAATAATAATGATCCTCATGATAAACTTCTAGCGACTTCCCGATTGCGGTATAAAACAACCTGCCTTAGTGGCTATTACTGCTAAATGCCCTGACAGCAGACGCCAGCAGCGTAAACTGCCAGCTGCCGATTCCCAATTTGCACGTCCATTGTGGAGATAATGAGTCAATCCTTCCCCTCCTCACGAGCTAATGTTTCGCATTGGACTGCTAAAGATAGTGGTGATACTATTTCATAACATTTAAATTAAACGAAGCAATGCGGCCACAGCTGTCCTCTCAAAATGAAAACAGTTAAAGCCATAGTCTGCAACGCTGGTTAAGTCCGGTCAATAAATAATAATTGTATAGTACAATAGAATACAATTATTATTGATTGTACACCAAAAAGATAGCGAATGTAGATCGTTCGATCGATCGATCAGAATATAGTATTTAGATCGTTCGGTCGATCACAATACAGTGTATATATCGTTGCAATTAGCATTAATTTCTACAGCTTCAGCACACATCCGCTTCGTTGAACTTTATCCTGTTCAAAGAAACCCGCGCGACCTTTGTACAGGACAGTGTTTCTCTTGGAAAGTCTCGGTAATAATTCCGAGTAAATCAATCTTACTTCCCTTTATGTACGAGATCGCGCAATGTATGATACAAGTGTGATTAATTGTGTATTAAGAACAATGTGATCTTTACTGTTAATATTCACACGTATGTATGTATGTTTTCATTATTTAACTGATATTCAGATGACTGCCTCGGTGGTCGAGTGGTTGCAAGCGCTACTCGATCGGGAGGTCTTGGGTTTGATCCCCGAGTCGCGTATCATTGGGTTTTCCAATTTCTAGTACTATTTAGTCTGATTTTGTACTCGGTGTATGACAATAAGCTCACCACCTCTTCTCAATGGGACGTATAACATAAGTAGTAAATAATGGGAGTGTACTATACTCCTGTTCCTACTCTTTCGTGGAAATAAAGTCATGATGTTATACTACGTCACATTTATCCTTTACACTACAAAACCACCAGTAACATGGATAAGGTGGGTTATTCAGCCACATACGTCTGGAATCGTGATATAGAATCACGTGGCTGTCCCATCGAATTACACGTGAACGTACCAGCTGGCCGCGGTTCGGCGAAGCGGTACAATTCGTATGTAATTAGCGATTGCCAACGCAGAGACGCGCCGCCTTCCTTCTACCGCGAACGAGCAATTACACCAGCTACTGGGAAGCATGATGGTTCGCGAAAAAATGCTAATAAACAAAGCTGTATACGTGTAGGAGTTTACATCTGTGTCCGGTGTGTGGCGAAGGTTCTCCGCCTACTCCATGATGAGATTTAAAGGAAATCCGTTCACCACCTATTCCATTGTGGGAATTAAACGTAACTGGTGAAACGTGGGAGGGTACTAAACTCATCTGCTTACCTCTTAGGGAAGAAACAGGCGTGAAATAACGTTTTTTGTAGGTATGGCATTAAGTGTTCTTAACGCCCCGTAAGAGACCAGGTGTGATGATATAATATATATATTTTTTAAATGTAATGTTATACCAGGTTTCGTTCGTCTCTAAGTTGTTATTTATGTAGTTTTCAGAGGCAGTATCGTGATCTTCATGCGTTCGGCGGGAGTTCATGAAAGAGTTTGGGTAATTGAAACTAATTAGCCTATTACGGTAACACGTATGTGGGTTAAGCCGATACATAATTATATCATATATAATCATAAATGGTCAATGATTAAAATAAATTTTCTTTCTTTTTAATTTCCTACGACATTGCATTCACACTCCGATAATACGATCTTTTATAGGGGTGTAAAGAAAAATGAACGCTCTTTGTTCGGTCATTTAATTATGCTTTCATATTTTTCCGTGTTATCCTCAGCACATTCTAAATTTCATCTTTCTATTGCCGCTTTGACAGGTACAGTTTACAATGCGCTGATCCATTATTACGCCATATCTACAACAGTAGGAAGTAAATAACTAGTTATATACAATACTATATAGTAAACTACACAATTTATAAATTACATGCAATTTCTAGGAAACTTTCATTACGGGAATCATTTATAATTACATTTTGAGAATGTTGTAATTGCAGCGTTCGGAAAAGTTCCATTCGTTTCGTTTCACGGAAACATTATTTTGCATCGCAATAATATGTTCAATTATTGTTTATATTGCATCATCACGCCGAGTTCCATGACGGGGCCTGAAAGTACTGAATGCCCATCCTTAATCTTTATCTATGTTTTAATACAAGGCAATTTGAAAAACGCTGATCCATTATCGTATTGGTGTTTCTACGACATAGCCATCGCTCGTGCCTATGTCACGATGACGTCTCAATTTTATGTCACAACAAACAGTGTACGGTCTCACGTTTATTGTGAATTAGCATTCAGTAATACGGTGAAGAATCAGTCACGCTCTTTACTATATGACTTTTCCCACCAGCAAACAGACTGATAATTGAATAGGAGTATATAAGACTTAAGTTTATTCAACTCAAAATTATATTATAGTTGTTATTTCAAGGTGATAATCGCTTAAAAACATATGTACTTAAGCTATATTTGCACCAAAAATGGTATAGTAAAGTTAGGTAGTACACATGGGCTAAAAAAGAACATAAAAAGGTATATATCGCTGTATGCAATGTTAAAGTAAATGGCCGTGTGTTTCTGGCTTTAAAAAAAAATTAAATTAAAAATTCGTCTGATTCTAAATTCAAATTATTAATTTATCGTACGTGCAATATGTCATGTTAGCCGCTAGTTCAATGTGAATACTTTTTTTATAAATTCTTATTAGAGGCAAACATAATTTACGGTTGTCATCTGTTTTAATGAACCATTTTTATTTTATAAACAATATACGATTTTCATCTGTTTTAATGAACAATTTTTATTTTATCTTACGGTAGGCCTTTTTAGTATAATATATATAATAATATATAATAAAAATATATAATAAAGTATCTATATCCTTACAAATCTGACGTCAATCTGCCATATGCATCACTCTCTTCACATGGTTTCGAAGACTTCTGATCCCCATAAGCAAAAATCAGACCTATTTGGTTTATTTCTGGGACTATAAAAGATAGCTCCATCTGGCACACCACTGTTTCTACTTTCGATAAGGATTCCTTCAAACAGTCCGGCTCGGAAAGCAGGGCATATTTTAGTCGCACATAAAAAAGAATTTTAAGGTATTTCCCTAAAGCCTATTTTTATATTTCAAAGGCTGCTCGAGCGCCGTTACATAACAATCGAAATATAAAAATATACCTTAATAGAATGTGGTATCGTTCTGTAATAAACAGGGTTAAAATGGCACTCTGCTCTCCGAGCGGTTCTATCTGAAAGGACTGTAATATGATGTCTATGATATTTAAGACAACTTGCAATAACCAAGCTGTAGTAACCTATAATACATAATTATTAATTATGTCAAGATTTGTGTCACATTTATGTCATATTTTATGTCACATGTATGGCAACGCTACGCCGAATACCGAGTACTGAATACGAATAACCTAATTAATTTCAATCGAATTACGAGATCGCATAACGGAGGCAATTCAATTAGCTCGCTTCCACGGTGAGTGGGTTATCGTGAGCGACTTTAATACATTAAGGTCGTTACAGACGGACGTGTAATAAACGTAACATCAAGCCTCTAATCCCCGGAGGGCTAGGCATGGATGTGTAGCAGACTCCCACGTTTCACTAGTTACGTTTACATTTCACTATGGAGTAGAGGATGAGCCATTGCGTTGCCATCAAGTTACCCCGTCAGGGATTAAAGGCGTGATGTTACGAATATTTAATTAATTATCATATACTATAAAAATTATAATTTGACACTAAATTACCATTCATCAAACGCATAGACGACATACAAATCCAAATATGCAAATAAAAAAAAACATGGAAAAAAAAAACCCAAAAATATACAAACTCTACATGCGTAAATATATCAAGAGATAACCGTATCACAGTGCTCGTACGATGAAATTATATAGATCATTTCGAAGTATTTAACTTATCGCTTGTACCTATTGTAATAGTATCGAATCGCTGATAACGCTCTCAGAACCCTGTCAAGGATACTGCGCGACGCGAGGGTTCATTCCCCGACGTTTCATAGAAGCTACACATTACCAGAATCGATATTCGCCATATGTGATTCATGGAATCTGTGCGAACGGTAAGCCGCTTTGAATGTTTTATTGAACTCACATTTCTCGTTATCGTCGAAACTGTAAGTAAACTGTATTATTATTTCATCATGCCAGCGTTCCACAGGGTAAGCAGAGAGCAATAAGTGCTTTTATCATTATTCTCTAAGACACTTCATGTTTTTTCTAGATTCGTTCGTTAAAAATTTAATAACTACATATTTGCTTTTACAGCATTATTTTTGTAGAAATACATATGTACATAAGTATATATAAGTCTCAGCAACTCGTCACACACGCTCGTTTCGGAGGTATTTGGCTCCCCACTAGTCAAGTAAATAAGTAAAATGAAAACGAATTATACAGAAATATCAATAATTTTTAAATAAAAATGACATTATAAGTAAACGTTATGATATCCGCCATTTCTTTTAAAAGAAGCATTAGAGCATTTGAACATAGGGTTTTACAAAAGAAACATACTCGTTTATAATATATTTGGAACTAGGTGCTCTATGCCCGGCCTGAAAAGGGAACTAGTGTGACGATATAATAATAACAGGTCATAAATGGTATAAAACCTTGTGAGCTTGTGATCTATCTGGTGTATGTACATATATGTACCATGTGTAAGAAAACTGTAATATGTCAAAAACCATACTTTTCAGAAAACGGCTTTTTACGTTTAAAATCATAATCATTCTATGACTAATATAATATTCTATGACTTATGACTATGGTAGAATTTATATATTACAATGTTCATAGAACTATTATAATTCCATAACTTTTATGAAGATCATCGAATAGTCCTACAACTATTATAATGGAGAGAGAATTGTAATAATATCAAACTTTTATAGGCGTTTTCTTTAATAGAAGTTTGTTGACATATTTTTTTCGCAAATCAGCGATATATCCTCATGATATCCGATGTGATAATCAATTTACGGTTATATCGCACGTGAGTTTCGGGAAAGTAGATAGCAAATGTCAAACGGCATGATAACACTGCACGGCAAGTAATGACATGCAGGAAATTCGATGTTACGCAGAAATCGCGATTAAAGGACTTCAGTATAGCGATAATCATTTAACGCTAATGATAAGGCGAAAGAAAAACAAAGGGATATAAATGTTTAAATATTTGCAAAATAAATTTAAATATGTAGTTCTAATTGTTTTGTTTTTATTTATTATTATTGTTTGCCGTAAAGCCAGGTCCCAATAATAATATTCTGTTCTTCATTGGTGTGATCATGTCTCATCTCATTTTTCATTATCAATTAGGGAGTCTGCTTCTGAATTCTCCTTTTCTTTATTAGCTCGACTGATCCCCTCGGAAGATACGGATAGCGGATTATAGTGTAAAGTAAGATTTATCTTGCATTATTATGTTTATACACTCTGCAGGTCTATTCGGAGATTGTCCTATTTCGAAATAAAGTTGAGTAGCGACCAAGGAAAAAGTGAGGCGTAGTAACAGATAATAATTCTTCAGATAAAATAAAATAAAAATAGATGAAGCACCTTGAGAAATCAGGAAAATGATAATACCCAGATTATGTTTTTATCAAAAAATAAACGCATTTATACGTAAACACATTATTACAACTTTCATGGTAGGTATAACCCAGTGATAATCGCAGAAAACATTTCCACGTAACGCCATAATATAATTTCATAAACCACTTTTATGACGTCTTCGTTTACGTTTGTTGGTTATTTTTACGATACTTTATAGATACTATTCAACGGTATATATACGATGTATACTGTATATTTTGTAAAAGGAACAGTAAATACTAATTTTGACACTCGTGCACTAAATTTGATTTGCTATATTATAATTTGCGTGGGGTTTTTTAAAAAAAAAAAAACGAAACCTTTTTTGAATCCATAAACATTAATACTTAGTTCGAAAGCGCTAAAGACTTATGTGCGTATTAGACAGATGTGGATGAAAACATCATAAAAGACAATTCCACGTAAGAATTACATCATATTACGCAGTGCATTCCGTACAATCATCTAAATACTGCGGTGACGAACACTTCTTACGGCTTTGATCATATTATGTAGATATAGCAGAAGCTGCCAAAGCGATAAAAAATAATAAACCATGGGGATAGAACACAATTTCAGTTTACAATTGTTTATAGCCTTCAGTGTTGCCATAAACGTCTTAAGCTGTCAATACGGAAAAAAATACAGATCTAGAAACTTAAATTTTATTATTCTAATGTCACGCCAGATCCTTTACAGGGTAGGCGGACAACACCAAATACTAAACATCTTTATACTTGCAGGTCCGCCATTCTTCTTTTAAATTCATTCGTTTCAAATTTAATAACTACTCACTTACTTTTACTCATTAGTTACTATACTATTTACATTACACTAATTTTGCTGAATTATAAAACTCCGCAGTGGATATCTACGCTGACGCACTTGCGTAGTGCATTGTTTTATATACTATAACATATTATGATGATTGCATCAAACGATTACACCATAGTGACGTACGTGACTTCGTGGACCATCCCAATTATATCAATTCGACCCTTGACGACACTTACCGAAAAATAAAACTATTAAGATAAAATTTGCCTACCGCAATAAAATGTTTTTCGACTACTCAGTCCGTGACCCTCAGTTCACTCTTCTAGTTAGACTTAGGCACACGTGGCTGGTCCGCATATAAACGCCACTCATCAGTCAGTATACATTCTACAATTCGATATTCGACATTCAACATTCATCATCACTCAGACTCTTAGCAATAGGTCTGTCTGTATATAACGCCGCACCTCCAGTGACTCTTGTGCACCACATTGGCATCGCTTTTTATTAAAGAAGTTAATACCAACCTGTGACTTTTAATGAAGACTCTCGTCGGGGATATGACAATAATTCTTATGACATGCAAAATAAACGAATTAATTTGAATATTTTATGTTATGCGCTTACTACTTGCATGTATTTATATAATCTTATATTTTAAACGTGCTATTGTGATAGTTCGTGGCATACATAATGTACATTATTGAATAGAATCTTCAATGAACGTAAGTATACCAGTCGCAACGTTTTCAATTGAAAGTATTAAAATCGTAACTGTGACATATTTGATTTGTAATATATGTAATGTTGGCAACATTGATGTTACCTGTTACTCTTTTTAATCTGTCAAAATTGTTTTTAAATTTCGCAAAACAGCAAGACAAAATAGTTTTGAACTTAGATTTATAATCCGCGTAAAGAAAAAGCCAAAATATTTCATTTTTTAAACCTCTAGTTCATATAAATATTCTCAACGGTATACAAATTCTTTCAGATCAACGGTATACAGATACAGAACGGTAGTCTCAACGGTATACGGTTACAATCTTGCCGTAATTTATATAAAACAAGACGAATAATTGATACTATTTAGTTGACAAATAATCGATACTATTTGTTTCGATTTTAGAGGTTTAGATAAAAAAAAAAAATCATAATTTTGTCCTTTATTTAGTGAATCTAGAAATCCAGTCTTTAAGGATTCATTTTAATTAGCTGTATATTTTATTGTTTCAAATTTGATAGCGAGCATTTTATTTTAGAAGTCAACGTCACTGTGACATCTGTCATTATAATTATGTTGGTCTTTATCAGCAATGCGTCCCAATTTTCAAAAAT
>DWMG01005341.1:0-10264 GCA_018244855.1 Elbella merops | reverse complement strand
AATTAAATAGGCTCTTAATAAGAAGTAAAGCAATATTTGGAAATTACGACCTACATGGACATGAATGGCGGAGCGGCGGCGAAATGCAAATGAAGTATCCTAAAAAATTCAAACTGCTGCCGAAATCAATTGTTCTACGTGACTAAGTCGCGGGCAAAAGCTAGTTGTGATTTAAAATTTGAATATTTAAAATGTAGAAGAGTAAAAGTCATACTTAATCCATTTTACGATATATTCCTATTAATGCATGAATGAATTATAAAAAAAGATGTAATTACTTCCGTACAATATCATAAAGCCACATATGGTGAACTGGCCTAAATTAAATAACCAGTTAAATGAAATGTATGCCTAACATGCAAATGATCTCACCACTATGACTGGGGCTTCTAGTTTCATCATCAGAAGTTTGGTACTCAAGTGGAGGAGTTTCTTCAATGGGTAAGTGGAGAGATGACCTGATGGCGTTTATAACACTTGACTTTGGCTCCGGTTCGGGGTAGCCGGTCTGTTAAGAATTTAGACAACTTTTACAAAAATTCTGACACTGGTGAATCAGATTAAAAATCTTGTTGACATTTTTGTGAAAAACCTCAAATGTTGTTCCTTTATTTATTTAGTGTATAGAGGAAATCTAACTGGAATATACTTGCTATAAAAAAAGAGTAACATCACACCTGTAATCCCTGAAGGTGTTTGTAGAGGAGTGTAGTACACTCCCACGTTTCACCAGTTATGTTTATGTCTCATGGAATAGGTGGTGAGCCTATTGCCATACACCGGGCACAGATCCAAACTCCGAGTTACTACTAAAAATTCTAGATTATAAAAATCCAATGGTATCTGACCCGGGATTTGAACCCAGGGCCTCCCGACTGACAGTCGCACTTGCATCCACTCAACCAATGAGCCTCACAAGCTATAGTTACTTTAAGTAGTCAATGTCACATTAGAACACTACAAATATTATGGTGAACTGTTCGAACTTATTTTGTAACTGTGTCCTGACCTTATTCTTAGTTTGCAACTTTGTTCATATGAAGTCAGTTGCCTGGCTAGCATAATAATTGCTTACCTGAAGAAAATTGACAAAATCAGTACTTGTAAACAGCAGTCTGTGTTCTGCTATGAATTCTAGCAAGGCCTTTATTGACTTTGCTCTCTCATCTATGACCTGTAATAGACAAAATCGAAAACTATATAGCTGGAAAACAACAATGAATGGATGTTCCACTACTAGAAATAACCTAAATTTGAGTAAGTTCAAATTAATAAAAAAAATGAAACTTCACACCTTACCAAAAATATGTCATGATCATTTTCATACCACAGAGTGAAAAACCAGTTGATTTTATTTGTAGTAATTAGATAACATTTGTATCTAGATCAACCCTGTCTGTTTTCTAGTCCAAGACTGAAGGTCAGCAAGTGTTACAACCATTGTAACAAAGAGTTCCAAGAGAAATAAAAAAGACTATTTAAATTTTGACCACCAGAAATTAACTTACTATGCTAATTGGTTTTTTATCTTGATAATATTTTTTTCTATCAATGCAAAGTTATCAATAATGTATATACATATATCACACAAACTCCTTTAATAGAAATTTTTATGAAATAGAACAATATGTAAGATTACTACTATATGATGATAGACATCACAACATGTGATAATTATTGATAATATTGAAATGCTAGCATGGTACAAATGTGACATTACAATATGGCTGATGTACTTTCAGTTGT
Organism: Elbella merops; assembly: GCA_018244855.1. Taxonomy (NCBI): domain Eukaryota; kingdom Metazoa; phylum Arthropoda; class Insecta; order Lepidoptera; family Hesperiidae; genus Elbella; species Elbella merops. The sequence continues at coordinate 8,518 of DWMG01005341.1, read as the reverse complement.
GATGCACACTAAACATATCTAGCCATTTAATAGAATCTGTTTCGTAAAGCAGATAGTGATTTTGTATTGTAGATTTTACAGTTGCAGAATATAAAACATATAAGCAATCCTAGACTCAGACAGTGTGATAATCTGTCGTCTTAACCCTCTTCATATGAGAGTGGACACTCTATTTATGGACAAGTATTAGCATTGATATGAAGGTATATAAAGCGATGAGTAATCAGCAATGATATTTTAAGATTATTGAGTATCTATTTTCGAAATCTTTTACAAAATGTATATCACAATACCAATATAAATTATGGCTAAAATATTATTTAGAATTCATACCTCCTGTAGAAACCTTTTAAAGAAGCTGCTCTTGGCTAACGTTGGAAAGTTGCCCCGAAGGTGCAAGCCAGCATGCAAGGAACGCATACTTTTGTGCAATCTTTGGATATCACTATATCTCTTCCACACTGAGACCACTGTGACTGCTTCTGGAGACTCCAAGGGAAACAACTGAGGTTCAAGAGATAATTAACATTTTAATTTCACGTGTACTGCATACCATAGTTTAATGACATACATACGATACAATGCATTCAATTAAATGAAATTATGCCGATCTAAGGATTTGAAGACGTATAAGGGCATTTTTTGTTGATACAAAAACCTGCAGAATAATGACTTATAATATTTACTTACAACTGAAGTAATTTTATAGATAGTAAATCCATTCTTATGTTTTGCTGTTTCGTCTATCGAGAACCGGCGTACCCATTTGTCTCTTAACGACATTTCTGATTAAAGTTTCATTGAATAACCAATCAATACAGGAAATAACGATGCAATTTCATATTTCAGGTTGTAGAAAATTATCACAATAATAACACTTAAAATATAAAAACAATCATTTAAAAAATGAGTATAGATAGTACCATACACAAGAGCACACAGTATATATATTATCTAGGAAACAGTCAAAGCCAGAACACAACAGCTAAGACGTATACGACAGATGTCAATAGTGTCAATGTACAATGCTACTATTTTTAAAAGTTAGCTGAGACAATGCCATAAATGTTTTATTGGCTTTTTATTACATGAAATGGTGAGATTATAATGACATTTGTTTCTCCACAGTAAACAAATAATATTTAAATGTTTTTGTGTAATTATATAACCAATATAATTTTTGAAATATGTTTGAATTATTTTGTACGTATTTCATGGATATATGTACGACTTTTTAATAATTACTCGTGTAAAACACGTTCATAATTGATTATAATGACCCCTTTTTGGTACTTTATGAAACCTTATTACTTTAATGAAACCTTATGTTGTAAAAACTAAATTGTTATTTAAAAAGTTATGCAATAAAAAAGATTTAATTAAATTTATGATATTAGCCAGTAGGTATTAGCCAGAACACAATAATAGGTATCATGGAGTAGACAGTAACAATTAGTAATGTTTATGTAACGAAGTGTTAGATATTTAATTTATATTTCACTAGATGTCAGTGTTGTGCACATAAACAGAAATTCTTTACTCCAGGTGGCGTTGCAGTTCGTAAACAAATAATCTTATGAATGGGAATTTTGGAGTTTCATTTTTTATTAATTCCTTTTTATATAATGTCAAGCAGTGTTTTCACGTTTTCAACGGAGACAAATTAGTGTCAAATAATATTTTCAATTCTTCCTCCTAGGAACAGATTGGGTCATACTTCAAGCTTCATCATATAAGTTATCCCCACTCTTGCTTACTAACTACTCAGTCGAATGGCGCGCAGCGAGTAGCAATGCTGTGGTAGTGTGGGTTCTTGGTTCTTATTACATTATAGTGTCGTGTTTCTCGCGTCCTCGACTAGTTCGTTACAATACTTTTGCTTGAAATCATGAATGTGATATACTAAAAGAAATTTCGGAAGCACAGTTCAAAAAAAATGTGTCAGTAATCTGTGTGTTATTGTTGACGTGGTTTCAAATTTGACGAGATGGGCTCGAAAATCGAATACGTGGATTCGTCACATTTGTACGCTACGAACTACGTTCGTAATTCGAAAGCTATTGGTGTGCTTTGGGCTATATTCACTATCTGCTATGCGATTATCGCCGTTGTTGCGTTTGTGACACCAGAATGGATCGGAGATTTGGAGACAGAGTTTCCGAGAAAGTTTGGTTTATGGCAGATCTGTAGGGTGGACGAGGCCGCGGAGGACTGTAAAGGGAGACTAGATGATTTTCTCTCGATAAATGGATTTGTGTTCAAAGTGGCGACAGTGTTAGTAGGACTAGCGGTCGCCTTAGCCCTCTTCACGATATGTGCAATGCTGTTGTTCTTTTTTTGCCAATCGACGACTGTTTTCCACATATGCGGATGGCTGCAGCTGCTGTCCGGTGAGTAATGACGAAACCATTTACGTTTGCGGTTGTTCAAAAACTGCAACTTATAGTTGAATTGTTTGTCTTAAACAAAATAGTTCTTTATAACTAAGTACATTAGAAATGTAAATGATTTGAATTAAATTTGTCTGGTTGATAAATAACACTTTTACATGTATTTTTGCAATAAATTGTTAGAAATCTGTACGTATAAATGCTTATAATCATGCGAGCTGGAGTGAAAGTGCCCATATTTTAACATTGATACCTACTTACTGACCTTGCAGAATCTCGATAGCAATACCTCAACATAGCCACCAACTGCAAACTGTATATAGGTATCTCTTAATTTTTCTTTTTGTCATACGCGTTGTTGATATTTCTTACAGCACCGACATTTACAATAATATCTCGAGATAATATAAACTACTGCCGAATGATGTAAACGTAGGTAGCTTTTTCAAAAGTTTCCAGTGTTCCTTATACGTTATGGTGTTGTACGTATAAGGCCTTTTATATCGACATAAAGAAAGATACCGTAATTAAATCAACTTCTTTGTATCCAATGAATAATGCCTTAATCACGCGTTCTATGTCATTTTTCATATGTTTTATTTTTGAATGAAATAAAATAGGTAAATAATAGTTTAAAAAACTTTAAAAAACACGCTTTTATTGGTAATCGAACTAAAATCTAGAAAATAATTTTCAAATGACAAAGAGTTTAATATTACAGTAGTAGAAGATCGAACAATCAATCAATCATGATGAATCGCCTCAAAATAGAATTTAAGTTATTAAAATAATAATTCAATTCAAAGTAAAAAGCGTGGGGTGCATTTTACTGCGGTTCATAACTATTCTCATAGAAAACAAAAATTAAAGTAGGTAGGTACTTACTTATCAATCAGAAAATTATTTCTGAACACTTTTGACCCTTTGATAAAATTAATTACCTTCATCTTTTTCCTTATGTGTGAAACATAAAACTACCGATAGAAAATATTTTTTATTGTTTTAAGCCCATATCAGGTGTACCCAGTCATCCGGTATACTGGGACACGACGCAGGAGCGTTGTCTAGATTCCTCGATGGCTCACTAGGGGTTGTTTTAAAATGACTACACCTAAGTGATTATCATGTAGAAATAGATTTTGCCAACCAGAGTACAGCTTTTATATAAAAAACGGCTTACATTTTTATACTATAAGTGAACGTGCTAAAAATTCTTGATCTGCGTTTAAAGGTCAACTAACAGAACCACTTGCAAAAACAATAATAATATATCTGTGAGACAGTAAAAGTCGTTATTTTGGCGTAAAACAAAAAAAATGACTGAGCAGCACGACTCCTGATAGAGAGATCCGGAATTCGATTTCTGGGTCGGGTTTTCTAATTTAGAATTCCTAGTAGTAGCTCGAAGTCTGGATTTACACCCGATATATATCAATAGGGTTGCTGACAATACCATGGCGGGACGTAGAACGTATCAGTTGAGTCCTGGAATTGTACTGCATTCCTCTGGATGTAGTGGTTTGATATTATAATATGTAAGTTTGCTTAATATTTTTTTGGTATTCTCAATAAAGCGAGTCTTTTCCAATTGTCACCGATCAGAAACGACGTCAGTCTGTGCGCCAAAAGTTGCACAAGCCACATACCAACTTGACAACTTGTCGTCAGCTTCAGATTTAAATGTCACGGATTTCTTCTGCCGCGTAAAGTTCAAAACGCTATGATATTGTGAAATCAATGAGATAATGTTTACCGATTATACTATTTCAAGAAATATTGTTACAACATAATGTGGAACAAGCAACACAATACTTCCTATTCATTTACATAGACAAGTAAACACGCTAAAATTTGCCTAATTATTTCTTGGTAGAGTTTTTGAACCCCATAGACTCGCGTTTGGATCCAAACTGACCTGATAGTAAATAAGACGTGGGCCAGGATATAACACACTGGCCTACAAAGTGCCTATTCGCTCTTGTCTTGGATATGATGTACGAACCGGAAACAACAGACTTTTGTTATTATTTAGAAACAAATATGTTGAAGTAGGAGAAGTATGTTCTCAATGCTTCTAAATCTAATGATGTTTAAACAATGTTTTGTTTGAACGATCTACACCATTGTAGAACCTAATGTTTTACCTTGCGATGTAGATAAAATACATTTTACACTTAAAGCTTGCGCAGACGAGGGGCATGTCCGCTTAGCACAAAGGTACTCGGTGCGTTGAGAAAATTTCTGTCAGAACTTAGCGGGAAAATAAACAAGGAAGAAGAAGAAATGTTACCAAAAAAAGTACCGACCTATATCCGACAGTTTTTGTGTTCGTACGCAATACTTTTTGTCTTTGTTGTTTTTCTTTTTATATAGTACAGTTACAGGTAATCACTTTTGGGGACAACATTTCTGAGACAATTTTTCCCGGGTCTTCTACCATCAGCAAGGTCGTTCATAAATGCCCATCGGCTAAAATATATATCTCATTTAATTTATAAATACAATCTGTTCTTGAAAAGCTACAGACATGGCCCCCTGGTGTCCAGTGGTTAGTGAAACCCATACATCTGTAATTAATATCACGTAGATTTTGATTCTATTGGACGAACTGCACATACTTTATTATCCCTGACGACTTACCTTGCAACTTACGACGTTAATCTTTCATTTTTCCACAACCGTCTGAAGGCACTCATTATTATAAGCAGTCATAATGTAAAGAGCTGTCTAGCAGCGAAATATTTCACTTCAAATTCTATGTTGTTATTATTATTATTGTATCATCACACCAGGTCCCTTGTGGAGTAACCAAACAACAAGGAGTGCCAAATATAATAATCGTTACAGACCTGACGTGCTTCTTCTACATTCGTCACTTCCCAAACTTGCACCCCGCTTTTACACTTTTGTCTTCCTCATCAGTTAATATCCGACCTATTTGGTCAAGATAGAAGTAAGTATCTTTTTCTTCCTCGGCAATTGTATTCATCAACATTCGCATTCTTATTATTATATGTCAACTTGTCAAAGGGTTGTTTTGTTCCACGATAAATAGTCCTAGAGATATAGTGATTCTATACTAACAGTATTTTCCTTCCATGAATGAATCACAGCCAGGCCGACGGCAAGCGACCCGAGCACCGCTACGTGACCGAAAAACTTGGACGAGTAGTAGATATGTGGGCTACTTCAGCCGCTCAGTTCCGTGATACGTGTGTTTATGATGCTAATGAGGCTTGCTAATATCTTTACTCCATACCTATTGTGAGGTGTTAATCGATATAATGGTTTTCACTGCGTTCCAATATAATTTTTTCCTATGAATCATTTTAAAGACATTATTTGGAGACATCGCTTAGAAGATAATGTAAAATGAACGTGTTTAACACTTCTCGAGTTTACGTCCATAGTATGTTATAGCGCGCCGAAAACCAATCAATTATGACGTCACATATACATACTAATAACTATTATAATAACACGTGTTGGCGGATGTCTGCTAAAAATGTACTATAACTGATCTATAACACACATGCCCAACGTGGAATGACAAAAATATCATTAATGCAGGCGGTATCTAACAATGGACTAAGACAAACCGATTATGATAACAAAATATTGTAATATCATCACGTCAGATCCTTTACGGGATAGATATTGAGTACCAAAGTGATATTAATTTAATCTACCATGTTTATAAAGCAGAGGCCATATTACATAACCGTGGGGTGCAACCACTTGAAATCCAATCATAACCTATGCAATCAGCCAACAAATTGCGGGCGCGATTGGCATTCCTCAGTAAATTGTGCCTGTCACGCATGTTGCCGCTGTTGATGTCAGGCCTGAGGCTTCCCAGACGTTCTGATTTTAGTTCATTTAGGTTAGTTCTTGTAGCCGTCTTTCGATCCTTTGCTTGTGTATAAAATATTTACGTTATTAATGGAGTAATTAGAAATCTCCGAAACCGGCGTGAGTGTATGAAGAGAGTGGTGAACATAGAAGAAGCATCGGTAAAGATAGAGATTTTTGGCACTCGGTATTCTCTGCTGCCACCGTAACAGATGTGCGTGATCATATAACAATAATAATAATAACCGTTACTTTACTATTGATTGTTAATTACTCTATTTTGTTTGATTACATTTGAGTCACTTGTGAATGAACTGACGAATTTTAACATATTATTTTTGTGTTCAGAAAAAGCGGATAAAACAGTTACAAGCTTTATTTTCGTTACAGCGTTATAATATGATCGTGTGAATAATTTTATAATAATTTAAACAATATTGCATACGTGCATGCTCTCTGCGGGAGTCGCGTGGTGGCGTGGTTAAAGTAACATTAGCATAAATTATTATTTAAGACAAAATAATAATGTTAATAAGATTACGCCTATAATCTCTTCAAATTTTACTCGCGCTCTGCGTTCCTCTCGTAACTTTGTGATCTAACAGAGTAATAGCTTCTAAATACGCCGCAGTATGAAAATTGCATCATTAAATCATCATCATTATGCAATGAAATCATTAAGTCATCACTCGGATGTACATTAGAATTAGCATGAAAAGTAAAAGTAAGTATTATGAGGCGCTTTGTTGGGGCCGCGTACCGTGACCGAGCTCGTTTGAAGGCGTCTATAACCCATTAAAGATTTCTCTGCCGATATTAAACATGGTGTCGAAATACAAACTGCATTCATTTTAAAATTAACAAGCTGTAGACTGGTGTTTTAATTCTCAGCCTACTGCTCAGGAAGTCTAGTATTCTAATTCTGGTCACATTTGTAACTTTATAAAGCTACATATGTATATCAATTTCTATAAATAGTTCAAGACTGCGTCGTTGGTCAAGCGGTTGCAAGTGAGACTATTAATCTAAACTGCCTGGGTTCGATCTCCGAATCGGGCAAAGTATTATTGGGTTATTAATATGAGTGAATCGTGGAAGTGTATGTAACACTTCTGCTTACCTCTTCGGGGATATACGGACATGTTATGTTAAATGTAACTTGTTATAATGAAACTAAGACATGGTGAGGAAATCTACGCAACGTGAAGTGTGGTGAATTTTTGAACTGACATTGGATCAGCGCGGCACACTATGGCCTTATTTTATTACTCTACTAGAACATACTTGTTTAACATAAAAACTATAAAAGATAACTGATTAGCAGGTTTCATAGACCCTGAACAACATTACGAAGAACGCTTAAGGTAGGTTTCTTTACAAAGTTTTCCTTCACCATTATATACACCATTATATTCACCATAATATTTGATGTTTAAAACAAATCACCTTGTAAAATCAAATTGAGATTTGAACCCTATATGCTCAGCGCGAAATGCTTTAGTCTACGCCACTATACTACCATCGCTTAGCTTACCAACTTAAGGCTGAGGAACTTATGTAATCTGTAATCCACTCGCTATTGATTTTTTTATTCTTGTTCCATATTCGGAGGTAGTGGAGTTGTATAGCAGATATATGCAATTTCGTCGGCATAAGTATGATACAAGAAGATAGTTTCATTTATTTGTTCAAAAAAGTCGTGTTAGCTAATTGATTGATTTAGTAATTTGTTAACATAGTAAATTAGTAACATTAACTTCAATATTCGATTATATATGACGACTTCGCTTAAGTAAATGAGACAAAAGAATTTATCAAGACCATAGCAGGTGGGAATCATTAGTTTCTCTCTGCTTCTAGAGGAAATTGACTTTACAATATATTTTATTGTTATTGTATAATTTTACTGATTTCTTTTGTCTTTATTGTTATCCAAAGCTAGGTTACAAAAGGTCGATTTAATGTCTCATAGCATTCTCTACCAGTCACCCTGGGGAGATGGTGAAAATAGGTGGTAGGCATAACTAAGTCTGTGGCAATATTATAAGTTACCAATAACTCGAATTTACATAAATCTTTAAGTGTTTTATCATTATAATTGATTTGAATTTAAATAAATTTACTAAAAAAAATATCAAAACGACAGTCTTTACCGATGTCTACCGAGATCGGTAAAGACTACTGACTGTCATAGTGATTACGGACCTGATGTGCTTCTTATACCTCAGTCTCCTTTGCATCTGCAGCTATCAAATTTGTCTTGTATATCAGCAACA
>DWMG01005340.1:0-10264 GCA_018244855.1 Elbella merops | reverse complement strand
CGAGCCCAAATGGCTCCGCCTGGATTTACAGAGAGTGGGGAGGGGTAAGGCCCAGCCTGGACTGAGGAATACGTAATGTAAATAATTTTGTAACTTTTGGGATGAAGAATACAATATATATATACATGTACATATATATATATACATGTACAAGCTGAGGACAGGGCGCGATGACGCTCATTAGGAAGAGGCTTATGTGCAGCAGTGAACTGAAATAGGCTGATAACGATAACAGACGGCTGATAAATTACATCAAAATCATCAGCCTCTGGATGTCCACTGTTGGATACACACCTTCCCTGATCGGCGCCAATCGTTCCGGTCGTGATCCTTTCGTATCCAGCAGCTTCCACAGCAGCGATATATACACACAAATATACACCTACAATTTATATGTAAATAACTTTGCCCCGAGTTAGAACCTAGGAAACCTTACAACTGTAGCCGTTATTGTTACTGCTTGTTTATGCAATGCACTATTTTTAAACTACCGAGATATCTATTGACGTGCCAATCGATATGCCCTTGTAACTAAGGCTTTTCATGCACGCTTTTTGTCGCTCGTAAACACTTGTCTACCTATTAACGATGTGCTATGTACGTTTAGGATAAGACTCAAAAGGTATAAGAAAATAAATATGATTTAAATCAACTTCATCTAATACTAGATGTTAAACTTCTTTTCACTTTTTGGTTGAGAGTGATTAAATACAAATAGAGTAGTAGTACAGAGTAAATTACATCACATCTGTATTCCCAGAAGGGGTAGACAGAAGAGTATGGTACACTTCCACGTTCCACCAGTTTCTTTTACGACCCATGGAATAGATAGTGAGCCTATTACCATACACCGGGCACAGATCCAGACACCGAGTCACTACTAGAAATTCTTAATTAGAAAAATCCTATAATACCCGACCCGGGATTTGACCCAGGACCTCCCGATCGTCAGTCGCGCTTGCAACCATTAGACCAATGACGCAGACAGTGACCAAAACATTATCCAAATTAATTTAATAATCACATAGTGATAAATGGTAGTCGTTTATGCATCATTATCGACATGTAAATCGTTACTCGTTCATCGATAACTATCTAGCAGGTACTTTACTGAGTTTTATCGTATATACAATTTTACAAGTTACGAGTACATAGTCACAGAGATACTAATTTCAATCATTATAATATTGCATAAGACTTGTGTAATTTAGTCCTTGCATTGTTAACCATGTCTCTTTTTTTGTTTGGCTTTTTTATAAAAATAAATAAATAATTGGTCCTTAGGCCGGATCTTCCAAGTCTGAACCATTCTATATTTATTTTTAAAAACGTTCTTTTTCTTAATTACAACTGTCAAAGCTATAGCTGGGCATTTTCTACAGGTATATAATAATAATAATAATCGCCCCATCCATCATTCCACTGTTGGAATATGGGTCTCTTCTCATATTGGCCATAGTCTGCCACGCTGGCCAAGTGTGGGTTGGAAGACCTCACACACCTTAAATTTTTTTCTTTATTAATTCTAAGGTCTGCAGGTTTATAAAACACATACATATCTATATAATGCAAAATGTCCAGAAGCCATCAGTGCTTAAAATAATTTACAGAAGAGAACGTAATCATAAGAATAATCATTGATTGATCAATTTATTTATTATTGTCTATTTATAAACACAAACAATGGAACGGAACCGTAAAGCAGTCGCAATGCTTTGTATAAAATGTAATTAACAAATAATAAACCAGACCTTGATTCATTTTCAGATGAGATTCATTTTCTATGTAGTAATAATTCAGAAACAGATTAATTTTTTATGTAGTATTTTTTTTCCTTTTATTGCTTCTTCTATTTAATTCAATTGATTAATTGCAATAATAGCTACACAATGGCGTTACAAAAATATTCCCATCCATTCCCATCTATTATCCATCCCATCTATTATCCATCCCATCTAGAGCTAACTAGAGCCTATTCCCACCCATCAGGCACAGTTACCGATTTGGAGACCCTACTAGACATTTCTATAAGAAAGAAAGAGAGAAAAATAAATAAGTTACAAAAATCCAATACTACGGAGCCAGGAGTACGAACTCGATCAGCAATCGTTGGCAACCCGTCAGCCAACGATGCAAGCAAAAAACTGAATTTAATGCTTCAAAAATTCATGTCTCTTGAGTTAACGATAAAAACGCCGTGTTTATTAAAACTTAATTATAGTTTCCTTTATTTGAACTTTCAAATCGAAATATATTCTATAATAGATTTCGAACCAGAGATCATTTTGACACTTGATAAAAACTGTTTTAAAAAGTGCATAGTCTATAAAAGCTACTTAGCGCGAACAAAGACTACCACGCTCAATTATCGTGCTATTGCTTTAATTTGATCGGAAATTGTTCATGTTAAAATAAGATTAAAGCATCAAACGGTTTCGTCATCATCAACAGCGGAGTCTCTACACCACTAAATACAGGCCCCTCCTAAAGAGCGACATCGCGCTCAGTTCTCAACTTAAAAATGTCAATTATAGCCTTTAGCCTATTTGAGTTTAGATGAGCCTGAATCAGCCTAAGCCTACGCCTATTTGAAGAATACATACATGGAACGTCTAAAGAAAGGGTTAGACTCGATGCTTTATCCTAATAACATACCTTGTCGCATGGTAATTACATTTTCCTTCCCCCCAAGGTGACAGCATTATTTCCTGGCGCTGGCGACAGGATAACAATATAAGACCTTATCATTATTTCCTATTATTAAGACATATGCTATTGTAGAAATAGAGGAAAAGTATCGATGTTGCTATGAAACGACTTAAAATAATATATTCTTTTACATGATCGTTATTAAAAGGAATTTGCTTTCAGTTATTTTATGAGGAACATGAAAATAATGTATGAAATATGTAGGTATGTATTTTAAAGAGGTCCCGAGACGTCCGACAATGTTTTATAACTATTATCCATCGTCAACTATAACTGACTGCTTAGGTTCTTTGAATCTATAGAATTTGCCACCAGCGATATGCCCAAAAATTTTACATTACTTAATTTTGCAATTCGCTGGCACATAGCTAAAAAAAACGTTGATACAAAACACTAAATACATAGTCATCGGAAAACAATTCTGAAAATCATTTGATGTCATTATTTTCAATCATATCATTGCTTGTGACACATAGTATCATAAATAATAAATTATCAGTGCCATAAATTATAACGAAAAATTTATCAGAATACCATAAATATAATGATTAAAATTATTTAATTATTTTTTATCAGCAATGTCTGCTGTTTAGCAGTTTATTGGTCAGTTGTATATTTCAACAACACTGCAGTATCAAAATCAAATACCGAAATAATTAACACAAATCAATCCTCGAGTTTCACTTATTTATGAATAAAGTTTGTTAGCAACTCACGCAGTTACAAATTTTTCATATTTTAATAATACATCCTCACCAACTTAAAAGTTGTCAATATTGTCTTATAAGGAACCTTCAAGTTACGAGGAAAACCTTTTGACCCTAGAGCGGAGACGGGTAAGGCTACACACGTGTCACTTCGCATACATAACATGGGTGTTTCCTGGTACCGGAAGGCAAAAGTGTGCAATTGTCAAGATCAAATGATCTGTAAAAAAGATATGGTAAGAAAACAAAGGAGAAAATGCCAAACAGAACTAGTTCTCTGTGCTCCTCGCCTTCTTCGTCGGGATCATCATCATCATCTTCATTATGTCCGTCGCCTTCTCGGTTGAGGTCTCGTTATGATAGATAACAACTAACAAATGTAGTGTAGAAGAAGCCACAGGTAATGTACAGTTCGGGGTTGCATGTGAAAAAAAGAGATTATTACTGAGGGCATGTGACCACCCAAAATTAGCTGGTGCTGTAGGAACACCATCATTGTCAACTGGTAAATTATGCAAGACGACGGCAAGGATTGCGAGGCACTGTTTTGATAGAATAATTAATTCAAAACCACGTGCATCACCGAACATGATAAAAACGCAAGCCGCCCGCTCGTCCGTTGCGAAACAAAATTGCAAATTAAACATTGGATTTCGCAAATTGCAACATTCTCTAGCATTCGTTTCCACTGGAGTTGCGCCTCTTAAAGGGTGTTGTGTAATTTTTTGCATTAATATTTCTAATAAATATGCAGATAATAAATATACATGCAAATGTATATTGTAACGTGTCCTCAGCTATTGAAATTCTGCACGAGTATGTAATGTAATTGACTCGTCCGCGATTAATGAACCTGAATATGAAGCTGTGGATTTGATTCTCACGGACGAATACCTACATGACGTTTGTAAGAGGGCCGTAAACAAAGTTGCCTTCCATACTCACATGATCGTTAATATTCATACACGTACATAATATCGAACACGGACATTTTATACTTACACCAACAATAAATATCCAAATAACAGCGTAGGTACAAAGGCCAATGTACAATTCCTGCTATCACTTTAATGATTCATAATGAACATTACATCAAACCACAACCCAGTTATGGTATAGATAGATAAAAACAATAATTTTTGTTCGTATCTTGCTGATTCTGCGTCGAAAATCAACGGATAGTAATCTGTTCGAACAATATCGTTAAGTAACTTTACAATAATTGCACGTCGCTGCAAAACGTGATCAGTTTGTATTGGTGATATTGGTTTGTAATTTATTGTGCTTTCAAAGCAATTTTGCATAAAAGCAGAAAAGCAAATTGTTTTAAATCGACACATTTTAATGAATTGCTTACGGTACACGACCATTTGATTTTAAACTAGGCAAAACTAATAAAACGATAGCAGATGTACTACAAATATATGCTTTTAAACATATTTTAATATAGATTTAATAAGACATTTAATGAGACAGACAATACAAACACTTGTTCTTATCACACAAATATTGGCTCCAGATGGGAATAGAACACACGACTCTCAGTTAGGTCCAGTGGCTATAGAAATAACGAGCCAGTCGGATTACAGAATCGTTATAATACGAGCAAATTAAATAAATATATTTTAAATATAGTTAAAATACAATAAAATATTTGTATTCCATTGTCACATCTATCCACCCAACACTAACTGGAAAGTGTTAACAACTGATACTGAGTATACGTGTACGGCAGAAGAGTTCTAGAATGGACACCACGGACTGGCAGGCGTACCGTGGGTCGTCCACCGGCCCGTTGGACCGATGACCTTAAGAAGGCGGCTGGTGATGGCTGGTTGAGATCTGCGGATCGAGTGTTGTGGCACACCGGGAAAGGCCCATGTCCAGCAGTAGAACTGAAAAGGCTGACGTGATGATGATGATGATGGTAATGAAACTAAGTAAACTGATAGACAGAAGTAGTCTCAATTCAGAAGTCCTATTCTAGCGCTCGAAAAGGTTATAACGACCTTACGTCAACGATGGCTTCCTTCGGGAACGCTTAATTTGTTTATTGAGACACGAAAAGATCATGAGCCCTGCTATACTGGTACTTCCACTAGACTGATCTCCTCGTGGAAAGGGAAGAATTAAAGACATAGTCATCAGATTTACCACGTGCATATTCAGAAATTTCATCCGTACTAGAGAACATTATGGACACCTGAAAGTGTAGATTTACTTTAAAAAGCGATAATCGTAATATCTCGCGTAAAATTATGACAAGCTGTGTAGGTACTTATATCGTAGCATAGCGCCCACGCAAACCATGCATATAATCACCTCACATCAACTCCAAGAGAGAAAAATATTTACTAAGTCTGTTCTATGACAAACAGAGAATAAAAAGTAATTAAGGACATGGTAAAAAAGATAAATCTATATGTAATATGTTTTTCTATAATTTTTTATTAATATTGAAACGTAAACATACGTATAACAATATTAAACATAAAATCGATAACTCAACCTAATATGTTGTATGTGTATGTACTTGTATATATATCGAATACTATTTTTGTTTGAATAAACACACACATATGTATATGTATGTATTTAATACATGTGAGAGTGTGCCAAAATTATGAAACGTGCGATCAAAAATAAATTTTCAGATATCATGGTGTGTTCTGCCGTGTTGTTATTTATTTTATGACGATTAGATCATCGGCATTCAGTTCACAGTCCATTTCGTCGTGGACAATGTATCCCATGAATAAACATAGACAATGACACTTGAAGTAACGGTATTAATGTGAAAAATGAAACGCCATAAGTAATTGCGTGCACATTACATCGCCTATTTTTATATATGTACCTATATATATGACTGGACAAGTTACTATATACAAACAGCAGAAATAAACTTGGAATAGTCCTACATATATCTATTCATAATCATATAAAATTTTTCGATTACATGTATGTAAAATGTCGTTCAAAGTGGAATTCCATATACACGCATTACATAGTGATAAAAACCTTAATTACTACTGTTCTGTTGTTTCTGTCGCATTATCAATTATCGCAATACTTTCATGGCATACAATTTCGAAAAAGAAATTAAATGAAACCTAATATAATTTTAACATATTTAAAATTAAAGAAGAACTACAACAGCAAATAATTCAACTCCTTACACGAAAACAAATTAAAAGCATGTAACACCAAAGTGGTTTCCAAAGAGCTTACATGCTATACTCAATAATTGCATATCAGTCTCCAAGACGTTCCGGTGCTCATCTGCGCCAGGCTGCGCTCGGAACACTGCGCTTATCGTGGCGCTGGGAACACTGCGCTTATCGTGGCTGCGCACGCGCGCACGCGAGGCGCAACGTGCGCGCACCACGTGCACACACACGTTAACTAGTTATTGATATTGCGTAACAATTACACACATGCACTTGCGCCGCGGTGACAGTCCGACTGATGATGTCAGGCCCACTACACACCAGCTTTAAATTAAAAAAAAAAATTCTAATAACTATTGGCTGTATCACAACCATAGACATCAATCTTTATCACACATTTTTTTTAAATTTTCATGTTTTTAAATTAATATTAAAGCTCGTATTGATAATAGTATTGATGAATGTATTAGTTACTCTCATTATAGTCAGTTTGATTTTGTGTTAGAAACTAAATAATCTATTTCTGTTGAGTAGGATACTCAGACTAATTCGTTAACCCTTCTCACTCAGAAATGATACCCATGTCCAGCAGTGAGACGATAATAGGGTTGATGATGATGATGTTTATAGGTTCATTATAATTGATTGTTAGTTACATCTTAAAGTGAAAGAATATTTTGTGTATTTTATAGATTTTGATTCAATACGTAATTTTAAATATAAATGGCTCTCTGCCATAGAGTATTCTTAAGTTTTTATAAGATATTTTACGGTGAGCTATGGTACAGTATACTTACCATAATGATACTCCTTCGTACAAGATAGGATGAATCGTAATTTTAAGAGTAGAAGGTAGTACCTATGCGGCGAATAAAATTCCTCGTTTGTTCAAGCTATACGGACATATAATTAGTAATAACCCATACCGCTTCCTTTACAAGAAAAAAAAAGAGTTAAGCTTAGGCGTTTTGTTCGTGGATAAAACTCTATAGAGAGTATGATTATTTTATTGACAATCAAAGCTGCCTACAGTTTAGCGATTTAACATACATCCGCACACGGCTCACTTACGCGGCACCGGCATGGTATGCACTGGTGTCAGACTAGCAGCGCCGCCGTCTCCGAGCACAGCAGAGCCTGGCCCTTCGAGCGATCGTTGGGGCGACCGATATGTTACGAACGACGTGTTCAAGCGCGACCTAAAAGTAGAGCTCCTGGATGGATTTGTTGCCCGGGTAGCAAGGCGTATGTACGATCGAGCCGACAACGGGCCACATGCCCACCTCAGGGGCTTCGCGCCTTTGCACACTCGCCCTCCTGACGGCCGCCCAGACCCGCGCGAGCTGGAAGGGCTGGACAATGCAGATTAGCATCGATGGTCGGCGAGTGACGACCATAGACCACAACACCGTCTGACAACGGGGTGAGATCACCAGGGGGCAGTTGACCCCCTGAGACTGCCCGGGTAAGGAGGGACTCCTCGAGGCCCGCAAACTTATACCCAAGCGTCGATATACCCGCCGCGGCGTATCAACGACAACGTAAGTAAGTTTAGCGATTTGTTAAAAAACTTTTAATCATCGAATTTCTGGGCGCAATTTTTCATTTGTTCGTTGTTTCGTTCGTTTCAGTTTGGCTTATCGCTATTCCACCTCGCGTGGAACACCATAAACAAAACATACGTTACAAAATAAATAGTAAGACTTTTCGACTTGAAAGCAAAACATCGATATTATGAATTATCGAGTTTAGTGCAATCAGTGATCGTAAAATGCACTTCCTCTTGCCGTGGTTTCGTGTCAGAACACGTGCGCCCGTGCACTTGTGCGCTATATGTACGTACATATAACATCGTATATACATTTTTGTGGCAAGCACGTTTAATATGGCACACGGTCTATTAATAAGACCGCGTAGATATTTGCGCTCTATTTGTGATAATTTCTAACGGGACCAAAGTAGAGTTCCTACGAGTTCAGTATATGTATATTTCTGTATAATAGGTATATATTAAGTTCATTCATTTTGGATACATCAAATGCAGCTGACTGCGAGCGAATACAGCTTATCTTTCTATTTCTCTGTTACTTCGTTACACCTACACATGTGCATTACGATGTGTGCATATTTACTCAATAAATACATACACATATATCACATTATTGCTTTACGCAACCGCAGTTTGATGTACTGAATGAAAATATTCGAAACGGTTTACGTACTGACTACTACATTCAAATGTCATAAATGAACCCAGAACTAAATATTTAGGGGTAAAGAATCTTTATTTTCTTAAAATAACTACAAACGAACATTCAAATGAACAATGAAATTACATCCTTACATTATGTTATTTTAGGTCAGTGTCGGCTAGGTGATAATATTTTTTTATAATTTAGATTTTTTTTTTCAACCCATTACAATTCCACTGTTGGAATACGGGTCTCCTCTCATAATGAGAGGGTTAAGGCCATAGTCTGCAACGCTGGCCAAGTGCGGGTATTTCTATTGTACATTAATGGAATCTTTTCTGTCAGCACGGCCCCGGTGTCAATCCCTTTTGCATAATTGACTTTCCGGTCTTCATTTCAGGGCTACCGCTATCCTCAAATTCTAATTCCAATAATAATATTTGTATTCGATTTTACAAAATGAAAGGCTTACATCCCTAGATGGTTGTACGTAACAATATTATCTTATTTTTATCACGGCTCCCATAAATCAGACACCAGTGGACTTCGGAAGTGGAAGTATTGACCTCTGAGCACTTCGGAGTAGCCTTCACCGTCTCGGCATAGCAGAGTATTTACTCCGCCTCTGGCTCAAGCCTTTAATAGACGTACTGTCGCGTACAACTGTTGCCGTATCTATGTTTTTTTACGTTTATATATACAGATTATGAATTCACTTGATGATTCTCTTTAAAATTACATTATGATTTTAGAGGGTACAATTGTGTTTTTACGTGTACAATTCTTATATAATTCTATTGTTACGGCTTATAGCTATGATGTTGGGGATAAATTACTGTAATGTAATTACTGTAATAAATTAATGTACAATTCTTATATAATTCTATTGTTACGGCTTATAGCTATGATGTTGGGGATAAATTACATGTTTTCTTCCATGGTTCTGAATATATGTTTAACAATCAATCAAGCTTTTGGCGTAGTATCAAAAGGCTATCTATTTGTAACAATACCTACTAAAATACAGTTGTAGGGTATGTATTACACAATTTACGACATGTCAATTTACGACACAATTTACGACATGTATATTGGTATGTACCGGCTTAACTCGCGTACATTTTTCGGGATGAACCCACTAGTTTCGAACCTATACGAGGTCCTTTATCATGAGCTCCCGCCGATTGCAGGGAGATCGCGGCAGAGACATGCGTCTCAAGCGTAGAGTTTCCTCAGTGAGTGATATTTGCTCAGGGTAATTATTGTATTGCGTGTATAGAGTCTAATAAATAAAAATTCATTGTCATTATAAAATAATAATAATAATAATCGACCCATTATATTTCCACTGTTGGAATATGGGTCTCCTCTCATATTGAGAGGGTTATACCTTGTCATTGGGTTATACATTGTCATTGGGTTATACATTGTCATTGGGTTATACATTGTCATTGGGTTATACATTGTCATTGGGTTATACATTGTC
>DWMG01005339.1:0-10265 GCA_018244855.1 Elbella merops | reverse complement strand
AATCGCCCGCGGCTTCTACCGTGAGAAGATAATTAGCAACCTTATCCGAAGCCTTAAACCTGGTTAAAAAAGCATCATACGTTCGGGTACGTGACTAGTCGTGACCTTCACCAGTCCGCCCTGTAGCGGCATGGTGGAGTATGCTCCAGTCTCGTACCCAGCATTGGGATATCAAAATAGAATTGTAGCGATTGAACTTCTCAGATTCTAGCTCAATGATTGACATTTTAAGGTATACTTCGAATAAAATGCAGTTTCAGGTTAAGTTAAGTATACTTACATATGTCAAATTTCTTTTACATATCGGCAGCTCTTACCTGTAAATAGAAATATAATCCGTCAACACTTTGTATTAAACGTACACGGAAAATTTTAAAAGATTAATCGCTATGGGGAGAAAATAATTACAAACCCCAAAATAACAAAATATTTGTTTTTAGGTACGTACCGTGTGAAAAGAATGGCCTATTTTAGATTGTACTTTGTGGAGGGAGATTCAATGATGGCCTCAATTCGTTACGAGTTATGGGACCGACACAACATTTGCGACACACCCGCTCGACACATACTTGTGTACATGTCATTTAATTGTAATTAAAGTTTTGTGAGCAAATGTGTTTCATTTTAATGGACTTCAAAAACCCAGACACCAGTTTTAGTTACCGCAGTATATGAAATGAAGGTTAAAAATCTCACAGATCTATACAAATATACATACATAATGTACATTGTACATGTATGTATATGTAAGGAATATTGAAAACATCTATCATTGCTCAGTTTATAAAAAGTAAGACAAAAAATAAAGCAACAAAGTCATTTAAACCAATCCACGAGAGCGGCTCCGGCGAGTAGCGAGTACGTCCAGATAACGATTTGCAGTTTTATTGCGATCCCCTGATCGATAAGTCCCCCTGCACGCCCTATCCAATTACTTACAGGGTAAACGCAAGAGAATGTTATCTAAATTTCATCTAAGAAGTCGAGATCATCCCACATGCTCTACATTAGATGGTATCGGCCGGCCGTCCCGGACGCGCTCGCGTTCTATATCGACACGTCTAGCAGATAAGCACGACAAGCATCGCCGATCGTATCGGCTGCGCGCGGCACACTCGCCACTGACGAACAAAAGGATTCGAGTGTAACAAAAATAAATTGTAACCTTTTCAGAAATTGTTACTAGAAAATGTCACGATTGGACGTTCGAGAGCTTAAGAGGACTATGAGTTCTGGGAGTTTATTTATGAATTCTCTCATTGAATGTTATCTTGAAATTCAAAGAGCGGCCGTGCTGACTGCTGGCCAAGTTTATTATTGCTGTAATTGGTTTATGAAGTCGGAACAAAATTTTAACGAAAGGTCAGGATTTTCTTTGTATAATTTCAACTGGAAACTTTCTGTTGATATAAAGGTTCTTTATAAAGATTTAAAGTTTTGATGAAATTTTATTTATATTTATGGATGGAACAATACAGTTACTCTTTATGTAAATTCATACTTGTTAAATATATGCGGACGTTACCAACGGACGAGTGACTATTACTGTCATTGACAAGTGGTTTTATAAATAATATATACCCTTACACATATGGAGATATTATTGAAACGTTCGGAAACAACGAACACATAGACAACATTGAAACGATAATCGACCAGAATATGTACGTAATTTATTGTAAAGCGGAGCTGCAAAGCAAACTTGGATAAAACAGATCAGGTAAGCAATTTGCAACGGACTAATGAATAAAATCCAGTGAACTCACAAAGGAATTCCTATTTACGGTGAACAGACACTCGAAATTTTAATCAGACGAACGAATCCGGTTAATCAAAGTTAGTTTTTGGTGTTGTGTGACTGAGGCGGAGCGTCAGAGCGCAGTTTTCAATTTTCCACTTGATTTATTTGAACATGATTCAGATAAAGTGCCTACAGGAAAATACGCAGGGGTTCAGAACGTTTGGCAAGTATTTGGAAGGGAAATGCACTTTTCATCTTACGGTGTCCTCGGGCGGGCTTGTGGCAGTAAATACGTCTCGCAGTACTTTATTATCGGGCTTTGTTTCTTTTAATTAGATTTAAATTCACTTTTCTACATCTTGAAAAAATGGTAACGTACATTTTGAATGCATAAAAATGTTCTTCATGTCAAAATATTTTTACTGCCTATGTATGTGTACGCAGAAGTTATATCTTTGTTTAATGTTATGGTTAAAAATTTGTGTGGAAGTTCTTTTATAAACGATCACTCGAGTGTGTCAACTGCGTCGATGTAGAGACATGTGCAACATTTGTACCCTTTGCGTCCGTAGACTCCAATACCGGAGGTAAGGTACCGGTACCGGAGTCGGTAAGGCTATCTCGCGATTCGATATCTCCATTGTTTGTATCGTTACATTAATCTTCGTCCCGTACGCTTTTGAAAACGATGTGATTACGAGGGCTAATCGTTTTTCGTGCCCCGAAACCAAATTATAATTAAATATCTCTTTGAAACTCGACCCTTTTCGTCCATATGAGGTTTCTTTTACTATACAAGCTAAATTATGTGGATAAAATGTTGTGATGATATCGGGTGCTTTCATTTCGACCGTACAATAATGTAAAGTTTAATTACCTGCTCATGTGTCTGCTTTATTTTGTCTTACTAAATTAACAATATAATTACCAACTAAATTAACAATTAAAAATAAACAAAATATTAACGTAATTATATTGCTGATGAAGAAGCAAATACTGTTTTAATAAACCGTTAACATCAATTTCTATTTTAGAACGTACATCTGTACATTTATCATTGAGTTTGTTTTTTATTATAAAGTAATGAGATGAGAAAAACAAAGCAATATTTTGGACTGTAATAAATAATTCTCATTCTACAAATTGTTAAGTTGTTGTCGTAAAAATGTTAATAGGTCCGCAAATAAATAAATATGATACTCCAAACATTTTAATTTACTGTGCTGCAACAGATCCTGAGTCGAAATTATATTGAAGAATATTTCCCCCTCCCGCTTGGAATCAAAACGAGATTGGATATTTCGCATTTTTAATCAAAATATGTTAAACTCATGGACTATGTTTTGAACCTACAACAGGGAACATATACCTATGGAAGAATCTATTAATTATATAAACATCAAAGGAAAGCACACTGAATTATTAAAAATACCTACGTTTTTCAAAGAATATCTACTAATCATTCATATAGTATAAAGTGGACATGATGTACGTTCTTTACTAGCCTATTGTTCATCGTAACTACTGACTAGCTTTTTCCCTTATGTATGTATATTATTAAAGAAAACAATCGTGTATACAACAATAAACATCGCGTCGCGTGTATTGTGGCCGAAAGTTAAATCTACAAAGCATATTTTCACTTGATCCACACCCACCTTCACGTTTTGTATAAAAGTCAACTTAATATTTTACCATTCATCTTCTTTTCATTTCAAAGCTTACGTACATTTTTTCATATTACAGAGATAAGTCAAACCGTTTCGTGCGCTTTAACGCCGCAATAAACGGCGTCATTTGTGTTTTCTTTCACCGCCGACAATACGCCTAATGTAACGCCACCGATGAACGCGGAGTTCCGGGAGGGGTATTCCCCAGGGAACGTGTCCACAGACAACTGTATCCCGAGTTGTACGACTGTATATTCATAATACAGGGATATAATTGAAGAACAACATACAAACACTTTATGATCACCTGTAGGTTACTGTGTACAGTTGTCAATGTTCCAGTATTTGAAATCGGCTCGGTTTTAATTAAAATCTTACAAATAAACTGGTCGTAGCGCTAGTTGTTGCTTTACAAGGAATGATATCTATAGAGATTATTAATATGGCAGTATTATGTCAGATAAAGTGTCAAAAAACTACATATTGCTATTATTCGGCTCAAGCGACGTGGAAGCACTCCCCCGTGGAGACATTCCCGCGACAGGGGAAATATTCGCCGTGTGGCTCCGGAAGCGAGTCAAAGTGAATCAGCTCGTAGCGGACATGGCTGGATTAATTCGTTAAGACCGCTTTCACAGAAGGAAATAAAAATAGACGGCTCAATAATCGCCTTTGTCCCTTCGCGCGTATTTGGCTTTCACCTATTGTTGTTGTGCGCGGGAATCAATTCCGCCGCGCTGAGACCGCTCACGGCGAGTAATGGAAGTCTTATGTCGAAAATTACGAATAATTGCACGATTTCGAACAAATTACGGCCGTTCGAGAGCCGGCAACAGAAGCATTATTCTTTCGATTCGTTTTGATTTCATATCCAATTGGAAACAGTTTTATTTAGAACAGTTCAGATTTTCCATTTATCGCCCGCAACCATTTTTAATGAACTTCAAAACGTTTCTTTGTAAACAATCATTTAAATAAAATATTGATCAAGCGAATAAATCTCGTGCAATATATAGTTTTACATAATTTAATCGCAGTTACTTCCCCGCTAGCGTATGGTGCAGCAGGTAAATGAGACGTACCTACGTTAATATTTCATATTGGTTTTACGGTAAACCGATCTCTTCATGCATTTACTTTTGTTAAGCAGCTAGTTCTAATCTTGTTAAAATGTTATTGGTACTTTACAACAGTGTTAACTAATTGTATTCTTGGTTTTGCTACATATATAGATAGTTCCTTCATCTCCAAATTTTTAAGAGTTAGAAGTTATTTAAACTACGTGAACTTAAAAGATAGTATCGGTAGGTACTGGCTGACTCGTAATACAGACTTCCTTACGAATAATACTTGCCAATAGCAGCCGCTTAGCCACAGCAATAACTGGCCTTGCTTAAGTTAGCAAATTACATACATTCTACAATAAAATTAGCAATCCATTGTGGTTCTATTATTGGAAAGGGGTTTCCTTTAAGAATGAGAAATATTGAGGCCATAATGTGCCACACTGGCCAAATTTAAATATTTACCGCAGCTCAGAAATATCAATATACAATAATATACATTCTTAGTTCTTCCCACGATCGGCAACTAAATAGGAAAATCTCATATCGCATACACCAATAATAATCAGAGACACAATCACTATAGATGCAGGTAGGTACTAGGACTCGACTGCAGAACAGAAACAGTTAGATATTTCTGCTGGCAGGATCTGATCATTGGGTTCTTCTAAGTCTTGTACTAATAATGTATAATATGATACAGACCTTTCCCTTTCATATTTATAGAGGTGTAGGAACAGTTTCGCCAAATAAATTTACATGTAATATCACTACATCTACCGCCTTGATATTTTCAATGCGGGAAAATATAATAAGCGCGTTATAAAATTTGCATATAGATCACCGTGTCCCCGCTGCCACCCCTATCTGATATTTACATCCTTATGAACCGCTGTAAATAACGCAACATTTTAGTATGGTGTGCTCTACATATTATGAGTTTATTTCCCAGTACCTACTTTGAAATTAAGTATTCGTTGAACATAACTCAATTATTCAATATAATAAGTAATATAATAGTTAATAGGTATTCATCTGGCAACGGAATATATCAAATGAAACAAAGCAAAAATAACATATCATACGATATAACGTTTTGGTAATGGAAAGTATATGCAATAACTTGTATAAATAATAAATATTCACATATACTCTCACTCGATACATAATGTGTGCCTTATTAAATTTTGTCGGCGGCGGCTGCGCCACGGTCAAATTAGCGCTAATGAGGCATTTATATAATTATTCATAAATTTATTTGCATAACGATTTTGTTCAGTGCGGTTTCATAAGTTGCAGCGGAACTTTAGTTCGATGGATTCGGTAAATATAGTGCGCGCACGGAACGAGTATCCCCTGATTGCTTCATTGTTATAGCGAATCAAATGTTATTGGATATTTCATTTCTGTGCCGCATTTTAATACGATTATATTCGGATTGGAAGCTGATTAGATGTTCCTTTATTATAAATAATTGAGCACAATCACAAAGTGAGACATCGATGCGGTGTGAACTTTTTCTTCTATCGGATACCTATTATAACGTCTGTCAGCGTCGGCACTAATGACCGCAAGCTGTCCAGACAAAGAACAAGTTTCCTCTGATGTATTTTTCTCAAATCAGCATGTACCTATCTTAGAAAACACTGAATAACGCAGTCTTGTTTTTAGCGCATCGAGTGCCGCAGCTTATTTAATGGACTTATAGACAGGGCTTTACATGAATTCTATGATACTCCTTTCTGATGCTGCACAGGACATTATTGCCCAGTGAAGTATCTAGTTGTATACCACATTGCTTTTTTAAAATGTAATTAGGAAAATAATTATAATGTTTTAGTTCCTAAAAATTATATTTATTTAACACCTATTAAGGCAAGATGAATGGGGTTGTCTAATAAAATGAAATATCTGATATCAACATTACAATGATGATGGTCTTATAGAACCAACAAAACAAACTACAACTAAATAAACTACAACTAGAAGAAAAAAAATTGGTTTCATATTTAGGTATATATGAAATGTTCTGAGCAAATGGCGGGATAAAAATTAGTAACACACTACATTCAAAATATTTGGCCTTGTATTCGACAGGCTCGTCCGGAGACTTATTCTCGCAGTCTCTTAGACGTTACAGACACTTTTTATCGACAAACAGAACAAATATTTGCAGCGCGAAACACTTTTAAAGGATTCTCGTAACAAGTCGTTAAAGCCGGCTCGTCCGCACGACAGGGTAATTTTATAAATGGAGGAGAATATTTGGACTGGGTGTTGACAGATAAATGGGAATCGTGACCTTTCTGTCGAATTGATAGCAGAAGAAACAGGTTGTCGAAGCAAAATATATCTAAACCCAAAATATCGTTTTCTATCGAATATTTTTTGCGAGAGTCAAAGATTCGTCACCCAATCCGTGGCCGCGCCTATCACATGTGATCCCTTTGATTCCGTATGCAGGCTATCAAAATTCTGCGCGTGTCTCCGGGTTCGCATGGAGGGGCAGGAAGACTTGTTATGGAAAGCCCGGCACGCCACCCAGGGAGATCTTCGGATACAGGGCAATAAATATTTAAAAGAGCATACGACGATACGTCGGTACGTAAAAAATAAACGAGTTATGGTAATTCGATAGAGTTTAGAGTTTGAGTAACCTTTATATCGGTCTTTATTCATTTTTAACTAAAATTAAAACATTCTTTAGAAATCAGATCAAATGAAAATAGATGAATTAAAAATCTGTCACATCCAGGTCATCGCCCTTGTCGACCACTTATGTCCATGCAGAGATCGGCAGACTTGTCTCTCTTTCCTGTACCACTTTTAGCTTTTCTAGTAGCAATGCGAAAAAGACATTTTTTTAAAAGCAGACATTTCTTCCCCTCTGGCAATCTTACATCGTTATAAAAAACACTCAAAAATTACAAAACAATTTACACACGATATTGTTTTCATCATTGTTTTCCATTTATAGTATATCTCCTTAATGTGTCTTAATATTTGTTCAGTATTGACAACCATACACATCACAATTATTGTTCAAAATTTCCGTGCCAACAATTGGCAAATATATGAAACATGTTTTTTATGTGAAAAATGCATATTATTTGAATAATTGGCCAATGTTTTGGCGGAACCAACGACATACTTATAAGTACAAAGTGCATATATACCTGAATAATTCATAGTTCGCTAACTGCATGACGCAACCCTGTTAACGGTGCAATATTTTTATGTAAATTTCGGGCGTTGCTATGAAATATTAAACGCTAAATAAATGGCTATGGCATATTTTTACTTGAATTCAAAACATTTTAATATTTTTATTTTAAACATAACTTGTATGTTATATATAAAATATCCTGGAATTATATAAAATAATTGAGTATTTTTCCCGTGAAGAAAAGTTATTGTGTGTCTAAAAAATACAAAGGGTGCTCGTGTGACGTCCCGATGTTGCTGCACGAGCAGTGTTTGCGGGATGCAATTTCCCCAATGCGAGCAGCGGCCGGCCGCCTCCAGGTCCGCGGTACTCCACTCACGTGCGGCGAGCGGACGGGAGCCGCGATAAACAACATACATTCTGCTCATTGTGATATTTCGTTTTGTGAGAAATCATATACCACTGCAAAAATACTGCCTTTTTATCTTTCTCGTGTAATAAAGCAGTTAGATGTAGCATGATGGCTCTTTACAATTGTTAGTCTTTGAAGACGCCCTTAGACGTACGATAGTTTGAAGAATATACATATATTATATAGTATGTATTGTCTTTTAATTCTGTTTTATTCGATAAATATTAAACATGAGGTACGACTTGTCAACTGTGTTCAGGGACCCCGATGAAAATGGCATAATATAATTGACTACTTATGATACTTAGTTAAAGTTATAATTATAACCACTAATAAGTAAATTATTGATAATTAATTAATGTAACCGATTACATTATACTCATATTTGCTCGCAACCGCTAGTGTAATTTTAAAATAAAGATTTTTATTAATAAAATAATAAGAGATAGAAATCCTATTATAATAACCATTAAAACAAAAACTACTTCCATTCGTCAAAGTATTCTAATAAAAACAAATTTATGGCAGTAACGACATTAAAAAGAAAAGTTATGATTAGTTCAATAAAATTAGCAAACTTCAAAGAGGCAACAGTTAAAACAAATTCAGAACTGACGGGACAAAAGAAGCAAGACACTAAGTAATTCATGAATAGTGATAAAATATAGGGGACAAATAATACAGGGTTCCTTAAATTAAAAAAGATTTCGCTCATGACACATATAAAAAAGGTATCAATGATATTTATAAGCAAACGAAACTTAAAGTTAAACAGGGAGCCGTTGGAAAAACCAAGCAGGTTTAAGTTTATTCATCGACGCCAATTTCGTTAATCGCTCAAATAATAAGCGACGCTCCGACATTGGACACGTAGAGCGTCATTACACCGATCGCCGTGACCGCCGTGGAGCATTAATTAAAAATATTTGTCCACTGTTTCCATTGCCTTAATCTACTTTCATTATTATCTTGAACATTAAAAGCTAGAATGGAAACTTCTCGAAAGCGATCAACGCTGACAGCTTAATTTTATCAAGCCGTCCCAAAACAAAGAGCCAACTTTCTAGGTTGGACTTCAATAAATTCACTTATCAAGATGGCGGAGATGGAAAGCTCTGGAACAACGGTAAATGAGTAAATCCACCTTTCCATTGTCTCTTGGACTCGGAACGATCGCAACAAATTGATTTTTTTATACAGTATTAAAAGCCTGCGAGTGAAAGCATCACTTTGGCTTTTATTATTATCAATCGTGATATACACTACAAGCGCTCGTTCCCCGTTACCGTGACTGTACAGTTTCATAATGATAGTGTCATCGTTTTGTCCTTCACTCTATTATCTAAAAACTTTACATAAGCGGTTAAAATTAGCTTTCAATGCTGATTTTGAACGCCTTTCGGACCAGCCTCTTATGTAATTAGCCTAACTCGGGTTTTACTTTTAGAGCACTGCGGTCTCCGCTTGTTATTTACACAAAAGGCTTTACCCATAGTTAAAGATTGTTAGGCAATCGAGAACAGACCTCAAATTGTAATATTATATAGATAGGCCTTTTTTTACTAATATAAATATAATTTCAAGTCGACAACATAACAAACATAAAAGGCGTTGTGAAGCGTAAGACAACTTAATAGGTGAAACTCATGTCTATTCATTTTGATCGTTGGTGTCCGGATTTTGACACAATGGTATACCATAAGTGACCAGCTAAGGTTATGGTCCGATCTTTTATACTTTGCACAAGTATAAAAGATTTGCAAGTTCATTTAAAATTCAAATTACCTGACATTTAAATCGTATCTATTCATAGTAAAAAGATGTTTTAAATTTTTATTCAAATCTTCATAGTGTATTCCACAACTTCTTCATAACTAAACTTTTTGAAGTCACACGTTAGAAACATTTATGATGATTGTATGATTTAACACCTTAGAAATCAGTTAAGAATACATTTATCAAAATTAAAGTACCTATTTTAAATCCTGTTAGATCAACTTTTTGAGCGACTAAAACTAAAAGTTATACTAAGTTTATTCCCGGCTTGGCACAAATTCCCTCGGGTGATGGTAATCCACAGAGGCGCACTAAGTCGGAGACTGATTGATGCTGTGGGGAAATAAAACTTCATAAAACTGCCAACTCGCACTTGGCCAGCGCGGCAGACTATGGCCTTAACCCTCTCAATTTGAGAGGAGACCCGTATTCCAGC
>DWMG01005338.1:0-10265 GCA_018244855.1 Elbella merops | reverse complement strand
TCTGCTCGAAGTAGCCTCGCCCTATTCCGTTTGCAACTTTAACAACATCTGCAGTTAAATTTTGAATTTGCATGGATTCTTCATCTTTTCCTATAGTCAGTACCAGCCGTTACTAAAACGGCGCGTTAATAAAAGACATCGAATCTTTTTGTGTTTACCGATTGCATCCGCAAATAAGAGATTTTTACTGGAACTTGGTGGCAGTTTTTTCACCCGGGAATATTGAAAACGCGAATAAGGAAACCGTGCTTATAGAACTTTTACTGTAATATAAAATAATAATACGAGTATTTTGAACATTAACACGATTTAAACTTCACGTGATTACTATTAATATCGTTTGTATTAACTTTCTATTTCTCTATAGTGTGTATATGTACATATACCTACATGGATTAAAATATTTTTTTATTGGATATGATTGGCTTAGTGGAACATATTAAACAAGCTTAGGATATCAAACCTCTACTTTTGGCATCAACAGTACAAATGAGTGAAAATGAGTGACATTATTATGAAGGTAGGAAAGATAACCTTGATCTAACCTAACCCTGTGGCCTATACAAGCGCAAATATTTCCAACTGGATTAAACAATTTCCCGTTAATCACTGCCACGTCAAAGAAAGTTATGTAGGTAGGTGAATAAGGTAATCTTATATGATTATAAAGATTTAAACAGAAACCAAATTGGTGGCTTTGAAGATTATAAAGACAGACAGTTTGCTTTATCTACGCAAGTATCGTACAATGATTCTCTGTATTATATCTGAGTATTCGAAATTCGAATGCATCAAATTCTAAAAGTAGATTGATGGATATTTAAAGCATTGCACAGCTCTATTTGACAATATCCAAGAACTTTGTTTCGCCAATTTTTACTTAGTTAAAGACAAGCTGCCAGTTATATTTTAAATATGAAGTTACGGCTATCTATCAATCATTCATTTTAATTATAGATCACGAAATTCCCTCTACACTATCTGCTTATTCGTAGATCGTTTGTGTTCTAAAAAATTTCGTAGCTTTAAAGATTAAATTTGCAAAGAAATAAATCCATTACCATTTACTGAAATATAAATAATAAATATATGAGAAAAA
Source organism: Elbella merops (assembly GCA_018244855.1). Lineage (NCBI taxonomy): Eukaryota > Metazoa > Arthropoda > Insecta > Lepidoptera > Hesperiidae > Elbella > Elbella merops. The sequence goes on along the minus strand of DWMG01005338.1, from coordinate 9,166 downwards.
AATGCTACAAAGTTAACATTGGATGTTCTCTTCGCTTCGATGATAGAGGTAAATAGTACAGGTAAGTTGATAAGCAAATCAAGGTGAGCTATTTAAATTCACAGGTCATTGCAAGGATACCTTTTGAATTATTGAAATTATGTACTGTCACTGTATAGATAATTTCAGCATACTTGTAACATTTTTGAGGCGATGGTCTACCCAATATGACCCTTTCAACTTTCTTTTTAATTTTATTTTTAAACTATATAGCATTTTGATATTGGAGTATTCGGGTTGAATGATAAAATACTAATTATACGTTTATCTGGTTGTATCTCCTTTAAGATGGCAGGTAATTTTGTTAATTGCTGAAACAAATTTTTGTTCATGATTTATTAACAAAACCCTGAAGAGAAAGGTTTTGCATAACTTAATGGCGAATCAACTTATTGTGAATTATCATGATTAGTCTATTATAATTGAGTCTTGGTTGAAAGTATAAGTTATCTGTTGTTTCCTGTTGACATATGTTATAATGAATAATGTTTCTGTGATATTTGCTTGTTTACAATAGAATGTCATTTATTTGGAAATTAAAATGCCCACTGATTGACTAAAACACAATTAAAATACTGTTTATTATAACGATAAAAAAGGATGTCAATAGGTTTTTTCTTAACCCTGGTGAAATGCAATTATAATACGGATGACACGAACTAATAGATTATGTCGAAGAGGACCTTGTAGTGGGTACTCAGTTATTTCACACAAATCTAACTACAGTTGCCTTTAGGTTTCGCCAAAACTTTGTCCGAATACACCTACCATAGAAAATAAAGAAGAAGATAGAAGTATATATTGTATTGTCTCCAAAACTTTTACTTATTATTTATTTGTCTATTTCTATTTAATTTTATTATCTAATTACTTCATTTTTAGTATAACGTTAAGTTGGAATATTATTAATTATAACAGATACCAAACCAATGTATGAGTACATTGTTTGAAATACATACCATGTTTGAAAGTTATTGTAACATAATTAACTAGTTGAAAAACTTCATTTTAACATCACATTAATAAGTCAATAAATAAGGATCAAACTGTGTGCTCATGTTTGAACCTAAATAATGTAATAAGTCTTAATACATGATTTATTTAGATTTATCTTCAAAAAAGTCTCTTATGCTCTAGTAGCATTTATAAATTAAGTAGGCTCATACTCCCTTATTAAATAGATTTAAACTTTCAATAGTTCATATTTCTTTAGGTATTTTGTTACATATAGTAGGTAATATTGGAAAAAAAAATTGTAGACACAAAAAGACATTGGGTTATCACATATTGAAAATGAAGCTATACAATTATTGGAATTAAAATCACATCTGTAATCCCTGATGGATTAGGTTGAGGAGTGTAGTATACATATACACCAGTTATGTTTACGTCCCATGGAATAGGTAGTATATCTAAACTCCATGTCACTTATTGTTATATAAGTACATTCCCTGTTTTATAATCGGACATGTAACATTACATGTAACTCATGGAATATACTACACTTCTTTCCCTAACTTTCAGAGATACACAAGTGTGATGTTATGTTAACGAAACATCAAAAGAAAATCTTTAATACCTCTGAAGGAAGCTAGGTAAAAGTAAAATATCTTGGAACAATTCAATGTACCTGTTGAAAATGTTTTGTCATGTCAATATTTTTATATAAATTAGATAGATATATAGAAGCATTGTTTCAGTTTAACTTGATTTCTGGTGACATACTAGAGTTCTATGAGCTGCATAATTTTATATTCTACCATTGACATTATCATCCTATTTCAATTCACTGCTGCATTGGGGCCTCTCCTAGACAAATTATTTCTCAGAATCTGTAGATGGGGATTGCAGGTCGGGGATCACTGAGTATTGCCTTTCCAGAGCTAGGGCATGTAGCATTGGCTAGTAGTCTGCAATATACTGTGATCAGCCAGTCATCATAGCTTCACCTTGTCCACTATATTCAGGTGAGTTGGTTTTGAACTTCTAAGTTCCACTTTGAAACATTTACATCTCACTTTCATTCTTAGTAATGTAAATGTTTAAATAAATAAATTATAATTTTGTATTAACAAAGAAGATATTTTGTGTCTTAAATTTAGTTGTAGATATATTGTTTTTTCGAAGTATTCTAGTTTAAAAAGGTTCAAGTTGTACTATTTATGCCCACATCACACTTTATTGCAGATTTAAAGATATATATTTTCAATACCTTAAGATTTGTTATTTTAAACTAACAAATTAAATATTTATCATCCTGTTCAAGTATTATTGTGTTGTGCTGGATCTTGTAATGTTATATTCCAACCTCCAAGACTGTTTTAATGTTGATTTTATTCAGCAATAAATGGAAGTAATTACTCTGTTTTTAAATGTCATGGTACAACAATGTTCCAAGAAACTTCCTACAATCATGAAGAAACAAAGTGTCCATAATTTCAGGTCTTATCCTGTATTTTCTTTGTTGGATTAGAATATTAGGTAACAACAACTGGACAAGTAGGTAGTTGTTTCATCTATATGCTAATAATATCTTGTAGAAGAAGGGCCATCTTACTTATAACCACATTGTAAGTTTTGTCCATCATCTAACTTGTATCTTATTAACTCGCGAAATTTGCGGAAGTTAATTTACTCTATATTCACTTATTCTACATGAGGTATTTTACATACATATCTTCACGCGGGGTCCCTCGCGGGGTAGGCAGAGAGCACAGAGTGCCAGACATTTCTATTCTTACACACCTGTCGTGCTTCGTCCACGTTCATCACTCTCTTCATACATGCATGCATGGGGTATTTTCAAAGGAAATTTAATGTGGTAATGAGGAGTGTTTAAGTAGTAGCTAAAATCTGTATCATTTCCCTTAAGAGGCTTGAAAGGTTATCTAATAAAACTTCATATTTCCTGCCACTCTGTAAACAGATATAATCTGAAAGGTATGGTACTCAGTGAATGGAGCATTTGGGAGCTATCGTAAAACATATTATTTGGAATAATGTATACCTACTAAAATACGCAATTTTGGTAACTTAGTAATTAACAATTATAATATTAACTCTTGTTCAACTGTTCCAATCGACATTACGTTTTATTCCTTATCCTTCCACAATGACACAGTTTTCAAAAAATTAAAAAGCTGAGATCGTAATATATTTATGTCGCTTTTATGAATGTATTTTTATAATTGAACTCACACAGCATACATAACATCTTTTCCCATTGTTTCTTTCCTTTCCTGTAAATAGAAAGCTTCGTAGATATTTCGGCAGTTGTTCTATTGCGCAATTTTGTCAACCATTAGTCATTCGTCGTCATTCGAAACCATTTTACATTTTAACCACTGTGAATCATTCATGGGGCTTTCCTTTTTCATACCGCGTAATTAATTGATGAATTTACCTGGATTGTTTATTAATAGTAATAATATAATTATAAAAGAATAAAATAAAAATAATATAATTATAAAAGAATAAAATAAAAGAAAGTCGTGTTAGTGACACTATTTATAACGCAAGAACGTCTGTACCGATTTCGCTGAAAATTGATGGGGAGGTAGCTTAGAACCAGGAGACGGACATGGATACCTTTTACAATTTTTTTTTATAATGTTCAAGACACATTGTAACGTTGAGTATTGCAATTCAGTAGAGTCCATAAAATACATTGGCGGTATGGATATGGCGGTTTTTGGCTTCCAATCCTCCAATACCAACGATGATACCATAAATGCATTTAGACAGCGTGCAGTATAGACGTGTCGCTGATTATTTTGCTTTTTCTATTGATAAATACAATCGAATTCCAGTCAAGTTAACAGTTGCATGGGACAGTAATTACAGTGCATAGTGCTACGTCTCTTATTACTGTTTTACCCTAAGTGCATTGGTTCCACAAAGTGTCGAGCGCCCCTTCTCCACTGGGAGTGAAGAAGACGGGCTCGGATTTTTTCGATCTCTCGCTCACCGACGCGTGCGCGCACCTTACGTCACGGCAAGAAGATCACCGAGCATAATGAGCGTACTACGTTCGCCCACTGGATGCGGCACAAACATTGAACGCAGTGGATCTCAGCCGAATTTGTGTTCTACTAGTGCCATGGATTCATTGCCCACTGATGCCTCTAGTATAACTCTTCGTAAGCGTAAACGTTCAGACGAAGCTGATGTTCAGTTACAGTTAAAAGATATACAGAAGCAGATGACAACAATGATGGAAATGTTGACGACGTCGATAAACACGCAAAAGGAAAATACTGCCAATATTAGAAGTGACATGGCAATTATCAAAGAAGAGATGCTAGATATAAAAATAGGTATGGGGCTCACAGAAAAGAAGATAAATAATTTAATTTCGGATCAAACGGAAATTAAAACTGAAATTCAAAATCTTGTACACTCACTAAAAACTACTGACAACAAAATAAATTCGTTGGAGTTTGATATACAGAAATTAAAACTATCTACAACAAAAAATACAGTAGAGGAAATAATTACGGAAATGAATGATCAAAACTGGCGAAAAAAGAACATTATAATTACGGGAGTAGAAGAACCCCAAAATAGCGATAGCAAGGAACGTAGAAATTTTGACAAAAAAGAAGTTCACAAAATAACTAAACAAATATTAGAAAATTGTCCAGAACCCTTAATAATCTTACGTATTGGAAAATATAGGCCGGGAGTAAGTCGTTCCATTAAAGTGAGCTTTGAATCCGAAGATACAACTAAACTGATTTTTCGAAATAAGAAAAAACTAGATAGCACCAATATTAAAATATTCCCTGACCAAACACCATACCAACAAACTTTTTTCAAGAGACTTAGAAATGAACTTAATCGACGCATCGCAAATGGTGAAGACAATTTAGCCATTAAATATGTCAAAGGGGTACCTAAAATAGTAAGTGCTCCTCTAAAAAACTCCTAACAATGACCTCTCAGCAGGAAGTTAACCCGCAACTATCATATCAATATGTAACCAATATCGATGAAATAAAATATACTCAAAATTCGCTCAAATTTTTGTATGCAAATGTAAGAAGTATAGTTAAACCCGGAAAATTTGATGAACTCTGTTGTACTATAAAATCCTTAAAATCGACATTACACATTATAATACTATCGGAAACATGGATTAAATCGGATGAAGAAGCCAGACGATTTCAAATACCGGGATATACACATTACTATCATTTTAGGAAAAATGGCATAGGAGGTGGAGTCTCGATCTTTGCTGTAAATTGCATCAAACACTATAAAATTGAGGAATTTTCTCTAGATGATAACGACTTTCTATGGATACACCTGAATAAATTCTGTGTAGATATTGGAGCAGTATATAAACCAGGTAGGACAAATAATACAAAATTCCTTGAAACCTTCTCTCTACAGCTTAACCAGAGAAAGAGAGCTATTATATTTGGCGATTTTAATATTGACCTATTAGAACCCAGCAACGACGTAAAGCAATATACAAATACTCTTCAGGAAAATGGTTATAAAATAATTAATAAAATTTCAACTGAATATTGCACCCGTGAAACACTACAGAAAAAGTCATTATTAGATCATGTCTCCACGAGTTTAAAAGAAAATCAATTTCATCTTGCCATCATTGAGTCGTCAATATCAGACCACAAACAAATATTTTTTGAAATGTACAAATACTATCCAGATAAAAAACAAGAAATACATTATGCAGCAATCGACTACGATAAATTGGGAACTCTAGTACAAAGCACTATGTTAGACAAAAATAATAATATCTTTAAGGTATTTGAAGAAAAACTTATGAATGCCATATTGGAATGTAAAGTCAAAAAGATTAAAATTATCAATGCTCCAAAACAAGATTGGATAAACGCCGATATACTTGGAAAACTGAAACAAAAAAATACTCTCTATCAAAAGTTTAAATGCAGTCCTTTTGATGAAAACCTTAAACATAAATTTATGACGGTGAAAAAGATGGTGTCCTATGAAATCCAAAAGATGAAAACTAAATACTATCAGAAAAAATTTGGTGCCTGTGTAAATAAACCAAAGAAAATGTGGAGTCTAATAGATAATCTAACTCGTAATAAAATAAAAAATGTCGCGATACCATCTAAGTTAGAAAGAGAAGGCCATGATATTACTGACGCAAAAGAAATTTGCGAATACTTTAATCATTATTTCTCCACCATTGGATCAACGCTAGCGCAGGATATTCCCACGAAATATCATAACAACCAAGTATACACCACTATAGTAATGGATACGCAACATTCCCGCCTAGCAACCCTAAGTCCAGCCACCAGTAAGGAAGTTTTAAAAATCATTAATGACTTAGATACTAATACAAGTTCAGGCATAGATAACATAAACACAAAAACAGTTAAATGTGTGAAAAACCAAATTATTGATGAACTTACTAATTGTATTAACTATTGCCTAGAGCAGGGAACTTTTCCTAAAAATCTAAAAATTGCAAAAGTTACGCCCATCTACAAATCAGGGACCAAATTAGACCCCAGTAACTACCGTCCTATCTCAGTTTTACCGGTAATATCAAAAATATTTGAAAAGATCATGTACAAACGCCTAGAAGAATATCTTAATTCCATCAACTTTTTATACAATAAGCAATATGGATTCAGACCCAAATCAAACACATTATCAGCTACTATTGACCTAGTCACCAAAATTAAAAACAATATAGATGAAAAAAAGATCTGTCTAGGCATATTTATAGATCTAAAAAAGGCGTTTGATACAATAAGCCACAAAATCTTATTAAATAAACTAACTGACATTGGTATTACCGGTAAAGCGCATAAAATGTTCGCATCATACCTAACTGATCGTCTCCAGGTGGTGAGAATAGCAGAATTTCAGAGTTCTACAAAGCCCATTACATATGGAATTCCGCAAGGATCACTACTTGGGCCGTTACTTTTTTTGGTCTATATAAATAATGTCAGCAAACTCGATCTCAAAGGAGAACTATCATTATATGCGGACGACACCAGTTTATTCTATTTTGGACACAAAATAGATTCAATCATTCAATACGCTCAACATGATTTGAATGTTCTTAACGTCTGGTTTCGCAGTAACCTACTGACCATTAATACTGATAAAACGAATTTTGTAATCTTTGCAGCAAAAAATAAAAAAATAACTAATTTTGAACCTCTCAAAATTAATAATAAATTAATAAATAGAGCATACAGTGAAAAATACCTAGGTCTCACTCTTGACAATAAATTAATTTGGAAACCACACATTGAAAATATTAAATCTAAATTAAAGTCTCTAACTGGTGCTGTCCGCGGTATTGTTCGATGCATGCCACGAGAAGTCAGATTTATTATATACAAGTCACTAGTAAAACCTCAGATAGACTATTTGATTGAAATTTGGGGTTCAGCTGCAAAAACACACATTCATACATTACAGATATCACAAAATAAGCTAATCAAATCACTATTTAACTACGATTACCTCGCGCCTACATCACGTATATATAAAGAAACTCAATTAATGAACATAATTACAACTTACGAATACTACACATGCCTTTTGATACACAAAATATTATGTAATGATATACATACTAACATTTCATTTAGAACTTAAAAAAATCATTCGTACTTAAAAATGCTAAGAAATGCAAATAATCTAATGATAAGTCGAACTAGAACGAACTATGGTAAGAAAACCCATCACTTGTGAGGGAGTACAACTATAAAATAAACTCCCTAATATTATTAAGCAATCAAAAAACATGCGAACATTTAAACACCTACTTAAAATATACTTATTGTTTTTATTTATTGTTTTTTAAATAAATAAATGGAGAACAAACAATTATTAACAGCGAACAAATAAGAACAAACGATGAACAAATGAATTAATAGAAAAAGCGTCGAAAAAAGGAAAAAAAATATTTTTGAGGGGCTTAGGCCCTGTGCCCATCACCACGGCGCGGCGCCGCGCCGCCACCGTGCTGCGGCAGGCGCCGTGCCGTGATGGCGGTGCGCCGCGTGGGCCAATGCTCAGTCGATATTTTGCAGTTGGTGTACTCATAAGTGCTAGTTTGGATATGAATCACAAAAGAATAATTCTCCTGTTGTTACTAAGACGACGAATGAAGAAAAAACAGGAACAGAGGAAATTTAGGGTCAAAACCATATATTTATAAAATGAACCAAGACGGAGGTCATTTCAAAAGTAAATATGGTGCGCTAAAAATATGTAGAAATGTGAAATTTTTTGATTATTTTAGAATGACCATATCAAGTATCGAAGAACTACTTACCAAGATTGCACCTCAAAATTCAAAAAATTCAAGTTTTTATTCATTGTACAGTATTTAAATACACGTAATGAACGTCATAACATATCCAACAGTGAAATTCTTTATACATTTATATATTCATCGGCTTTGAACGCCTTTTTTTAGGCTTATGTAGACCGGAAGAAAAAAGCCAGCGGAAAAAAACTCCCGGCACTCTTTTTAAAGTAAAAGAAAGACAGTTAAACAAGATATTAATGCTGCTGCATAGCTTTGGCACCTTAAAGACCACACGTGACAGCTATCGTGTGTCAATATCAGTCCGCTACCAACAGCTTACAAAAGCAGTTGAATTTAACTATACAACACAATACAATACAATTATTCTTTATTGTACACCAAGATTATAATACAACATAGACTACAAATTTTCGAGGGCTATACTTTTACATAATTATACTAGAGACAGCCTAGTGGAGTAAATTCAGTCCCAAGCCTCCTTGTCATTTAAATAGTCCTTGGTTTCTTATGCCTTAGAGCACAGGGCTTGCTTAATTTTTTTTTTAAATCTCTGTAAAGGAAGGGACTAAATATCTACAGGTATATTATTTTAAATTCTAACAGACATTCCAATATGTGAATGGCTTGTCTTATGCAGTCGACATTTAGATAATGCAAGTTTGTGGTCATTCCTAGTTATTACACTATTATCTGACATAAGTTATTCCTTAAACGTAGGAAACTTACATTTATATTTGTGAACGTTTAAATGTTTCTCTAAGAGAATCTTTACACCTTAAATTATACATTGCGCGAATAGCCCTCTTCTGCAGCACAAAAATATTG
>DWMG01005337.1:0-10266 GCA_018244855.1 Elbella merops | reverse complement strand
TGCGGCCGCGGGCCTCCGCCCCACCCGCGTGGTGGTGGGCGCCCGACGAACCACAGCGCAGCCCCCGCCGGCGCTCCTCGCCCGACTCGCGCGGCTCCCGCGACCGTCGCCACCGCCATCGGGAGAGAGAGCGAGGTGACCACAAGCACCATTCAGCGCCCCCAAATATATATCTTACATATCATAGATGAAATTATAATAATAAAGGAAGTCCTGTATCCGACAGTAGAAAAACAAATGGAATGATGATGACGATGAAGCAATAAATATGAGAAACTAAAACGGAGTAAGCTCGAACGGACGATGTATTCATCAAAACTGATGGGTGACATTGGAATGATCTAGGTTTTACTATTATAAAAGTATATCTCGTACGTATTGCTTCCTTACAGACACGCGATATAAGGAAAAAGCGAAACCCAGCGGCGCGCGCTCCGAGCACAGACACAGGAAGAGATGAACATGCGTGTGACTGAACCAACTTGATGTCTTTCAAATTTACAGTGAAATTTAAATTGTCGTTTGTGTTCAATTGTGCAAATTTGTGTTTTCATAAATCGCCTAAAGTAATAAACAATCGATTGTTTTGTAAGTTATATTTATCGACATATAAAACTTATGAAAACCCAACATATTGGTTTTTATACTTTTAATTTTTTAATTTCCATTCCTGTCAGGTATCAGAATATTGGTAATGTTAGCTGCTTTTTAAAAGATGAAATTTCCAGAAATTATAGTTTAACGATGTACTAAAAATTTGTAAACAGAATAAATAATTACGTATTGGGCGTCCTTTTAGCTTATTTGAATATGTTATAAATGTAATTATAATTGCAAGCAATATTCTATGCTATATTGGAATCGAAGGAAAAGTCACAAAACATTTTCTAGGGTAACAAGTATCGAAATGGGGAAATAAAACTACAACGTTTCATTTCAACTCTTTTTAAGATTGAATAAAGTGACTTTATTACAATGTGTCCAAACAGCTACATACATAACATGTTACAGTCGTATAACTTTGTCGGTTTCGTCGAGAAAATGACAAACTTATTCTTATATTAAAAGCTCGAAAGCTCATGTAACCATTTGGTAAAGGACTGCGAGGAGCTGGACGTTGCTACAGAAGTTTTTAAAGTAAATCAGTTAAATCTAGGTATCTATCTAAATCTAGGTTCGTTTAATAAAGATAACCCACTTTACTCAATACAGTTGTGTTTGTCACCTATTAACATTCACACAAATGCCGGTTATATTTGACTGATTTACTATAAAAATAAAGACATATCGTGTAGTCATTTCTACGCCCAAATATCTTGGGCATGAAGACTATCAAGAATATTACAACTACACACTTGTTTAACTATACTACGACTATAATAATTTGTAATCGATATTTTATTAACAGCAAAAACAGAACATCCATGTAGACCCATGTGTTTTATAGAAGTACACACATAGTACGACCTGAAGTGCTTATTTTATTATATATTTTTTAAATGTAATATAATACTAATTATATTGTATATTGTTAGCATACATTTCTAGATCGGTTGAGGAAATGGTGTGTAATTTAAATATATCATGTATGTATATTTACGTATAGTTTCAAGCAAACGCCAATAGATGGCGCTGAACATTACTTTAATTCGGTCTACAAAAAATGGTCTGAAATCTGTTTTTACTTTTAACAAAATATCGGATATATCAGAGACCTATAGATACATGTAGAATAGATAAATAATTATCAAATTACAAAAGACAGTAGCATATACATAAGAACACACGGATTCCAAACGATAAATTAATATTATTCAGTGACTGTTACTTTGATAAGAAAAACATTTGTAAATGTGGCACCTATTACTTTTTCGGCACCAATAAATGCTGATAACATCGTAGTTCTTTTATTTCACGATATAAATTCATATTAACCTGTGTACTTTTCATTCTAAATATTATGACAATACAAAAAACGATTGTAATATTTGACACAAATTGATTATGTTTAGTATGATTCTTATTTTACAGGTAGAACACGATATACATTACAAAACATAATGAAAACCCGGAGTAAATACCTATATGTAAACAGTATTACATAAAATTTCTAAACACATTTTATTAAGGTTTTTACGCTGCAACATTCATTATCGTAACACTACATACAATTAAATAGAAACGGACTAAAGCATGATCAACATTAAATTTTGATTTGCATGATTGATATTTAGCTAAATAAAGTAGTTTTCGAATAAATCCACAACTGTATGTACAAATGTAACTACTACAGGACTCTCAAAGCATTAATAATTAAATCTAATATAATGTATCAAATTCTTATCATTTTTAATCCTCCTTTTTCCTAAACCACACCCACTTGTAAACATAAAGATATTTCTACTCAACAACATCATTCTATAAGACTAGGACATACATACTCAGATACCATAAATTGCTATATCAATAGTTATTGAAAGGCAGTTTCGACGGAATATTTTCTAAGTCTTCTAAAAGGTATATATAAACATAACATACATACATGTATTTATTAATTGGTTGGGGAAAATGTCATTTGACACATTAAATGTTCGATCTGTCACAAATTAGTTAAATGTTTTGGGTAAAATCCATACAATAATAAATCTCAATAATAGGTAAATGTAAATGTATAATATATAGGGATACAAAGGATTTATATTTGCCATTACTTTCATCAATTACAAGGGTATAAGAGTATAATTATAAAAGTTATTATTCTAAATGCAAAGATAAGATACAATGGAACACCCCTAAATACACGTAAAAATAGAATACTAATTTGTATGTAACAATGAATAATTGTACGCAATTTCTAAGGATTTTTATTTCCGATAAATGCATTTAAAAATTAGGAAATGACCAATCCGGCGTCGTAATGATAATGATATGACTGTGTAAAAATGTGTTATGAATAATGCTAAGTCTCAAAAACATGCAAAAATTGAAATTACCACTGGCTTGGTTTCATGTACCACATATTCTCATCATCAGCTGACTTTTTTGAGCATTTAACTGGTATATAATGGCATTAGTCATTGTGTCGGGCATTTGTAACCTAGGTTTTGGTTAACAATAAATAAAACGCATATAGGTTAAAAATAAATAAAACTTAGTTAAGTGACATGTTTTCGATTTAAATTTGGAATAACATTTGTTCCTTTGCTTTAATAGTCTCAAGAACTATGTTCTAAGGTAGGGACAGCTCATGTTAGTCAATTGTCATGTCAGTCTATGTTGTATGATATACTTTAACAATTTTCATTGTACATAAATTTTAACATTATATCTTAGTGGCTCTTATTTTGTATATATGTTTGTATTTGTTTGTTTGATAACAAATTAAAATAATAATAGTTTTAATTTTATTTTTTTATTACATCCATATTTAATAGTTATTTGCTACAGAGCAGTCTTAATTGAATGCATGCAGTTTTCGGTGAAAATGTTTTATTTCACGATAAGGTATAACTTTCCTATTTTCTAATATTTGTAAGTTACTAACATTAAGGTTGATTTTCTCTCAAGACTGAAAGGAATTGTCCGTCAATTTGTTTATATTTCCAGTTATGAAAACCCGTTGTTCTTGTATAAAAAAAGAATGGAAAACCATAAACAAAACAATAATATATATAATAATAGGATCAATACAATATGCGCCAGTAAAATGTAAAAATATTCGTAATACTTAATATTTAAAAGGTAAAATTATAGTTAAAATAATAAACATAATATGTAGATATTATCCACAGGGGATCGCTTCTTCTGAAGAAGATTATCATATAATTCCTTGTTTATTAAAGACTCTATTTGGTAAAAATAAAAAAAAATATTTAGTCCCCACACGATCTATTTACGACTATTTACGATCTGACAATGACGCGAGGCGGGAATTTTAAAAATACTTATCATTGCGAAAAACTAAATTCCCATTTGAAAATCTGAATCACGATAATGTTTGGTATTAACTAAAACTTGCCAGAATTTTCTGAAATAGGTACTCTCAATTTTTCATTTCCAGTCTCTTTTTTCTATGTTTTATCTTTATATGTAGTACGATTAGTTATCTATAGTGTTCTTTACAGCCAGTTTCGTCAATATTACAGCAATGTTATGGTAAATTTTAAATAAATCCTGCGTCATCAACAATAGGTAACTCATTAGGTCTCCTGAACCTGTTCTATACTGCTATGTACACAACGAAACTTACAAACTAGGCTTATTACAAGGTGTCTATAATAAATACGGTACTTAGAACAGTTACAATAACACACAATTACATTCTGTCCACTCTGTTTTTAAACTAGTGTCCTTCGCAGCGGCGCGGCGGCATCAGTACACCTGGAATCAATTAGACAGTAATGTTATTGCAAAACAGAAAACAAAAAAATTCGAAGAAACAGTCGGGTTTGTATCATCATCAGCCTTTGGATGTCACTCCCACCGGTCCGGGCCTTCCGAATCCAGAACTCCCCGCTGTCTTCTTCAGGTCGTCAGCGGACCTACGCTATTTTTACGGGTTTGCAAAGTTAAAAGATATTTAGCACTAGGCACTTTCTGACTACCCCGTAAGTGACTTGGTGTGACGATTAATAATAACACAAAACGTAAACTGTAAAGAACGACTATTGTACTACACCAGTCATTATATAAATGAGATGTGGTTGAGGATAGACGTGAAGAATGAATTTAAACTGACATATGTACCTTAAGACCGTAAGCCATCTCATAACCACCTTTGCTTTGCATTTGGTTCTGGATAGAGTGCAGGAGCGAAGACGGCATGTCCACGTCCGTAGACCCTGGAATTTAAAAATGGGTTATGTTAATTTTGAGTATTTTTATAAGCCTTGCTGTCTCCCCAAATCATCCCCCGCGCTGTCGGGATACATTGAGACTTTTGTAAGCTTTTTCAATGCTCTTGAGGTAATGAACAATTTACCAAAACCAACATCGACACTAGGCAATAGTGACTAAGTCAACCTAATAATATAAAAATAATAATAAAAAGTTAAGTAACTATAGTGAGTGACGCAGCCTCGTCGTATCAATTCTTTCGATATCCAAGAGATACACTATCACTGCGACATCTTCTCACTCCATCGGACATATTCAAATATCTCATATCTAGACACCCGATGCAATAAAAGTAGAGATCTGCTTATAATATTTTAAACACAGAGTAAAAACATACTTATTTTAAAAGCTTTATTACTGTAGCGCTAGATTTTGATTTTAGATAATTTTTAGTTGAATGTGTTTCCCGAGATGTTCCCGGGCCTAACAAATTGCAACAGGTCTTGCAATAGGTCGTAGATCGTAGGTTGCAGGCAATTGCAATAGGTCTTGCGAATATAAATTATTTTTTAATACCAAAGTATAATAGTTTCATGATTACGTCAATAGCCGTCAATCGTTCAACAGTATCTTTCGTGTTGCTGTGAACATTAAATGGCAATATAATAAAAATAATAAGACAGGACGGCTCATTAGCAGAGGAAGGTCAACCTTCAGGTTTGCGTGACACCGTCTGACATTGTACACGTAACTTACAAAGTTCTTTCTAGAACTGATTTCGAGTCAAGTGGTCCGAAGTACGGTACTATTAGATTTATCTAACATAGATTTCTAGTAGCAGTTAGAGGTCTGGACTTGTGCCAGATGTATGGCAATACGCTCACATCTATTCCATAGTAGGAGGTGAACTTAACTGGAAAAAAGTGGGAGTGTACTACACTCCTCTCCTTCGAAGATTATAAACTTCATATTAAGTTTTTTCTTTCCATCTAGAAGTTTCCATTCATTCGCAATCGAAACAATATTCGTTATGCAATCGTTAGCTGTGTTTGAACGTTGCAATTCAAAATATTTTCCATTGATACGGTGAGTGACGGCGTTTTTAAATATTTGCCTTTGAAACAGCCAGTAGGTATCGCATTTTTACATGTACGAACTTTATCATCAAATTTGTTAAAACAGGCTGATGTCTAGGAGAGATTGATGTCTGACCGGGATATCTGGCTGATGTCTTATAAGAGAATGATCTCTGAACGGTTATTAGAATGTCTCAGACCGGCGTGCCTGAAGAGAGTGACGAATATAAAAGCAAAGGTCGATATGAATAGAAATATTTACCACGAAACGGTCGTAAGTGGGTTTGATTTTTTTCTAATTTATTTTTATCAACAATACGATCTCTCGATCTACCCCTGTTCCACAGGTTTTGCTGATCGGCAGATAGAATGGATATATTTCTCGGCCATCGGAAGGACAGTCAAGTAATGAGTCAGCAATTGTTGCTAACGAGTTGTTTTGACAGCTCCGAGCACGCCTGCTTGCCACGAGGCCGCATTTCGATGCAATCTTCAAGTTGTTTTGTTGTGCGAATGGAGCCTTAGGTACGGCATTGACTTGAAACGAAGGTGCATGAGGACAGGTATATAATGTTGTGAAATCGTATAATATTTGCAGGCTGTGCAGTTCTAGTTTTCAATTTTATTTATGTATACCACGATGTGTCATGATATCACGTTACTCCAAATGCTACTTTAATGTGTTTTGACATACTAAAATACCTTAATTGCCACTACTTAGGATGGCACCTATGTCACTAAATAAAATACTTGTTCTCGATTCTGTTTGGTTTGGTTGGCTTCGATGGAGAATTATCTAGTTCTGATTATCCCGTTGATAAAATTATTGAAATCTAAATAATTAACTAACAATCGTCATGATTAGAGGGATTTTTAAATATATATAGTGTATTTTTAAGGCTTAATATGATGAACGTTAAATTAGTACTTATAAGAAGAAAATATAAATGAAAAAAACAGAAGAACAAATATATATGAAAGAAAAATAATATGCAATAAATCGTCTATTTTCGTGGAGTTATATTCATTCAATCCGGAAATGCAAAGTTCAATGTCGGGACCCCTTTATACCGAAGTGACCTCAGCGGAAGGCCCTCGTAATGGCACTTGAGTTCCAAATAGGTACTCGAGTTGAGACCTCGCGAAATTGTCAAAACAGATATGTTCGTTTTATACGAAGCTCGGTGCACTATTGAAATTTATTATTATTAACGTAACTAGTGGAACGTCCGAGTGTACTACACTTCACTGCCTACCTCTAGTGAGTACCACGCGTCATGTCACCTCTTTTCTTGTGATTATCGAGATTTATAGCAAGAATAATTATTGTTTATAATTCTATTAAATTGTGTATTATTTTTTTGAGTCTTCTTAGTGTTTCGATGACAAACACATTTTGTAATAAGTCCCTAAATGGTTTTAGCCCAGAATTTTGCCACGCTGACTGCCTCATCACTGGCAGTCATTAGGTCGTCCTGAGTGCAAGTATTAGGGCACGCAGGGCACGATTTGAGGTGGTCCATCGTTTGGGGAGTGCCGCACAAACAGTTTTGACTGTATACACGATTCTTTATATGATGTATTTGAATAAGATTATAATTCCATTCCTTCCTATCGCATAGCTTTTACTTCAAGAAAGTCAATAGAAAGTTTTATTTAGTCAAGCAATAGTGTTTGTCTTTAAGTATGCTTTTATTAAAACTTTAATACGACCGCTGTTAAAAACATTATTTTTATAAAAAGTGCCGAGAAAAGTTTCTTCCAAAGTTTTCTACTCGAATTTGAGCAAAAGCATTCTACTCTGAGTTCAAAGAACAATATTTCCGATAATTCTTAGGTAAGCATTTTCACTTAAAGATAAGCTTGCCGCGCGAACGGATTTCGTGAGATTAAATCAATTGCGCACATCTCTTTTGTTATAAACTGCTACGTGAGTTATAAACTGCAAATGTGAATAAATGTTCATAGTATCTACTTGGAAATTATACTCATATTTTATAGCTGCAGGCGATAACGATTCAAAAATAAAATTTTTTCTTCAACGAGAAAGATACAAAATTTATTATTTTTGTCACAAATTCTATTTTTTTCCCATTTTTCTCTGTGGGTTGGTTGATGTACCAAGAGCGGTTTTCCGCCTTTCATAAAAAAACTCGAGAGTGTTCCAAAACTGATTTCAATCTGTTATGCATCACTCACTTAATCAAATCAAATGTGCAAACTGTTATTATCTGTGGAAATAACAATTTATTATTATAAAGCCCTTCTGGCTGTTGTATATTTTAAAAAATAAATACGTACACACTAAATACTACGTAGTACTACAAAATTACAACGTTACATTTTAATTTTCGAACAAAATGTACAATTGTTGACAATGATACAGAAATATTTCGTTTTTTGTTTTTTTTTAAATTATTAATTATGTATATGTAAGTATATGGCGATATAAACAGGTTGTCTAAATATTAGAGTTGTGAATTACTATGCATATAAATAAACTTATTTTCTATCTTACTTCCATTTTTCTTCAAAAAAGATCTCAATCTGCTGTTGCAAAAGAGCTCAAATCTGCATTTTCGTAGAGCGCTACCGCGAACATGGCCAGCTGCTTATTAAACGGAATGCTCAACTATTTAGGCGAGAACTTCAAGCATTTCCTTCAACATTCTTAGAATAAGAAGAAAAGTAGCCCGCACAGACTTTTATTTATTCCATTGTTAGTGAATGACAAACGAGTTTAATTCTCTAAATACCAGTTACAAGCCTTCTAGTTGAGTTTCAGCGGAATAAATTAGAGTTTTGTTTCTCGTTGGAATTGTTTTACAGCAATACTGTCGTTACATTTCAATTAAATTAAATAACTATTCTAATGTACAATTCATAGTATAGACTCTTCCATAATTGTACATGATATTATAAAGTATACAACAGTACCTACTCGTAATGTTGCTGATGAGTCAGACCTTTGATCGCTTAATAATTATTATGTAAAAAACAAATTTATTTTATACAAACAATAAAATAGTATACAGGGCTCTTTCTTATAAACTCCAGCAGGTTGCAGCAGTTGCGGCCGAAATACCCGAAAAATATACGTGACTGAAGCCGGTAGATACAATTATAATCATGTCTATAAACATTCACGAGACATTTTATACACAAATAAAATATTACCTAGGATGATTTGTTTTTATATGAAAGTCATTCGAAAATATTATTATTGACGTATCATGTACAATATACGGGAGTATGATATTGATTTCAAGAAATAGTTTTTTTTTTGAGTTAAAATCATAATTTTTTTGTTTTTTTTTTGTACTTCGGTAAAACTTATCCAGCGATTTTATGAATATTTGATGTGCGCAATTTATGGTAACTAATACTATAATATACACAATTAAAAGAGAATATATATAAAGGTGTTATTTTCGGCAAAAAAATTCACAAAATTATTCTTTAACTTGCACGTGTTAAGTCTCGAACAAACATATTTCATATCTAACAAAGACAACGCGTTGACCCGAAACCATAAAAGAAAAAAAGGCTCTGTAACGATATTTAGCTAAGCATCTTCACTTAAGATAAGCTTCGCAAACTGTATTTCACGAGATTAAATCACCAGTCACCGTACCATACCCAGCCTTTTGTTTTAATCCGCAACAGATCTGGAGATAAATCGAATATAATCATGGTTGATCTTCTGAACATTATCTCTCGTAAATCTTCTATTATACAGCAAAACGCAACAAACGAGATCTTAGTATAAACGATAGCCGAGGACAGGGCGCGATGGCGTCTGTTGGGGAAAGCCTATGTCCAGCAGTGGACTGAGATCGGCTGATGACGATGACAGCCTGACAACGAACGGCTTTAACTTTTCTCAATCTAAGAGGAAACCCGTATTAAACACTGAAATAACAAAAGACTATGGTGGTGATAAATAAAATATATACAATAAGAGTTATTACCGTACTATTTAAATTAACAAATATATTTAATAATGCTAATCGTAATATATTTAATTTAAGTTAAATTAATAATATGATATGCATGTATTTAACATATTTATTTATTTATTTATTTATTTATACCCTTTATTAGTACACCAGTAGAAAGTAACATATATAAACATAAAAAAATATTATCTATAATTATTTATAAATAACGCTAGATATACAAAACATATTAATATATATATTTTTTTTAATTACTAGAATTATAACACAAACACCGTTCCGTTAATTTATTTTATAGTGTAATACATAATAGCAGTAATAGCCTAGTGGTTAAGAATTCAGCCCCTCACTCCGGGGGTGCCGGGTTCAAACCCGTGGCGCGCACCTCTTTACAA
>DWMG01005336.1:0-10266 GCA_018244855.1 Elbella merops | reverse complement strand
ATTTCGCATTACTGAATTTTCTATTTTACATCTTAGTAATCTAAGATTACAGCATAATTATATGTGTACAATACTGTATGAAGTTATTGTTTTCATATATTAAAAAAAAAAACTATACCCAATAAGTACTTCTACATGTAAGTTTGAGATTATGTTTTTTTGAATTAAAATATCTTGCATAATTCTGCCAAACTATTGGTTCTACGGATAAACAGTCATTGCTACAGTTTTCTATTAAATTTTAATGCATTTATATCCAGACTTATGGACGACATTGACCGCTTTTGTCGCCCATGTTTTATTGATTTTTTTAAGCGTAGATTCTGGAGCGTACATGAATCCTGATATATTTTGTACTACTAAACGTTTGGCTATTTAAACTGAAACTATGTTTATAAGAGATTTAAATGAAGATTACAAAAAAAATCATTAATACAATATGTAAGTATTATTTATTACATATGTATATATATGCTTAAAATGAGTCTGAGATTAAGAATATACTTTAGCTTCTTTCAACACTGGAACCAATTTAAATATTAACATATAGGTACACACGTGACAAGTCACAATGGTGTTATGAAAGCGGTGGACATTTGAATTAACCACAATCAGACATGAAGAGATTGAGATAACCGAATAACTGTTGAGCCTGTCTTAATTACTAAGCATTCTAGACTTCAAAGATGCACCTGTCATACGGCCTAGTTTGTACTAAATGAGAATTGCATTCAATTTACAATAAATGAAAGGAAAATAATCTTTATGACGTAAGCAGTAAGAGCGAATAAGACGTATATCTGGAGTTTTGCTCGTACCAGTTCACCTTCACTCTTTAAAAGGGTCTAGACAAATATGTAAGCGCAATGAGACAAATAGAAATTGTACTGTTATTGGAGAATAGTTTATTTTTTTTTGTTCGTTATATTAAAAATTGAGAAAAACAACAATTACAACAAGCTTAGCTGTACATATCGTACCTTATTAATGAATAAACAAACGAACAAAAGACCGAATTTCTTTTTTTTTCCTTAAATGTTAGAATGGATCATTTATTTTCTTTTATTTTATTTTACGACAAAGAAAATGCTGCGAGATATTTAAACTGCACAAGTGTTTCCTTCATCCAACTGTATAATAATGTCGTCATATAAGATACTTTGAAGCAACTTATGCATCCGGGATTATTAACGTATATGAATTTACATTTTAATATTTGTCTGACGTTTATTAAATGAGTCTAACATGTATGTGTAATCTTCATACAACAATGTTGCAATCAGCTGGAATTGCATTTCCATGATGACAATGCGAGTACGAATGAATAAATTATTTTGCATGATGTTAAAAGCTTAATATATACTAACGATATAAATTACTATAAGATACATTCCAATGTTCATACTCGTAGATAAAATAAATAGCAAGTCGAAGTGACACAACATAATGAAACCCTTTTTTATCTTGGAAAATCTAAAAAACATAAGGAAATTAAAAGTAATGTGGGTGTTTTACTTTTGCCGCCTAAACAGGAACGAGAAAAATGGTGAAATTGGTCACAGATACAGCAAAGCATACTATTTAAATTGATCAATTAAAAGTGCTACCCCGATAAAATTACTAAGAAGCTATATCGTAATGTCAAATATGACCTGTCATTAAATATTCGATGCATACTTAGTTTTTCTTTTATTTCCCGCGTGTGCGGTAACATGGCACTCACGCAAACGAACCATAAAAATTACTCTACAATATTATTGCTTCCAGTGTTTTATTAATTGTCTTCCTACTTATCGAGTTTCCTACTTCGATTACAAAAGTCCTCAGACGTCCTCAATTATTCTGTCACTAGGTCAGATCGTCATGTGTTGTGGCATATGACAGTTATGAATTATTACTATTATATCGTCAGACCAGCTACCTCTGGGGGTAGGAAGATAGCACTAAATGCCAAAAATCTCTAGCGTTACAGACGTTATATGCATTTACAAAATTATTTTTTTAAGTATTTCGGTTACAAATTAATTGTTACGTTTGAGAATTATTTTTTAGTCTCTTGTGCGTAAAATAATTTGAATATCGTACAAAATAACTAAAAATTGTGATTATAAATAAAACCATATTGTTATCATAACAAAACAGACAATACTACAAATATTTTGATTTTTGCAAGAACAATAAATTATATTGTTGGATAATACATTTACTGATTAAATTGTATACCAGCTTAGTTTACATATTACTTATGTCTTTTCGGAAACTAGTCTTCGCCGCAAGCTGACTTCTGTCGACGAGAGTTCATGATAAAGGACGCAGGAATGATATTCATGAGGAACGTACGTGACTTATGCCAGTATATAATGTAATCGTCAGTGAGACCTGACTCTCTGATATGTATATAGATAGAGAGAGACATTTAGCACTCGGTGCTATCTGTCCACCGTGTCAGGAAACTTGGCGATATTATATAATAATAGTAGTAATTTAACCATTCATTGTTTCATTTATTTCATTCCATGTTTACGCCTACATTTAACTACCATTTACCAGTACCTAAGTGGAAAGTGTAAATTTGTGAGATTAGCTTATAGAATACATACTTACATTAAACGCTTTTAACATTTACGTAACATTGGTATTTGTTGCCAGAAAGATCCATTTATTGCCTGTTTGCATTAGGAAGGACGGAACAAACGTCTTGCTATTATACTGTCTAAGAAGCTCTATTATACTGTCTAAGAAAATGCTGTAAGCAAGTTTATTATAGACTAACGCTGGAGCTGTTAATTTATATATTTAAATGTCATTTCTTATACTGAATGAGAGCTAAGTAATAACGCTGTGAGTTTTCATTACACTTCAACAGACGGCGTAAATCGCGTTTAAAATCTTGGACGTTTTGACAACTACCCACCACAAAAACTTATTTGGGTTCTACGATGCAACTCCTTTTTGTAATATATATCTTAACTCAAAAATTATATTATAATACTTACGGTATTCATCATGTCCCATAGCCCGCTCAATCTGCTCGGGTGGTATGTCATCTTCTTAACGAGCCCTAAAGCATGAGTTTGCACCATCATGAGATCAGTTTTCTTGACTAGATTCCTCAAGTCGTAGTACTTGGCGAGGAGTTCTGGATGAGCTGGCAACGCCAGGAAGAGCGGACCGCCGCCAGACGAGCTGATCGCGGCTCTGGCGGAGTCGACAATATCCAGAACTTTCGTCTTGTTGAGTGTGCGGTGAGCATCGTAGATCTACAGACCCTGGACATGTTTCGACTTGAGCAGCGAGCGAAGATCCTGCAAGAAAAGTGATAAAAATTTAATTTACGATCTATTTTTTTTTCCAATACATGCAGATATTTGTAAAACAAATCGGTGCTGAAGTTATTTAGTTTTCTCTAATGTGTAACTGGTTTCATCATTTAAATATAGAACAAACCAGGAGTCGCTCATCCGCATGCCAAACAGGTATCACACCTGCTATTTATTTACAGAAATGTGCATAAAATTCACAATCTGACTTTATTACTATATCCTGACTTGTTGGGTCGAGCGATCGGTCAATTCGATTCCTATTCAGGATATATATTTGTGTCATGACGACGATTGTTTGTTTTGTAATTTGGTGTAAAATTTCGATAAAATACATATGTATACATACGTATTTCAACATTTGTATATGTAGCTGCCTAGGTATCAAAATGTAAACTCTGTCTAGTTTAGGATCATAAGGTTTTGAGCAAAACTATCTCAAGATACTGCTACTTTGATTGCCTCGTTGGTCGTGTGGTTGCAAGCGCCACTGTCGATCGGGAGGTCCCGCGTTCACATCCCGGGTTACTATTGAAATTCACTAATTTAGAATTTCTAGTAGTGAAAGTGACTCGAAGTCTGGAGTTGTGCCCGGTGTATGGCTATAGGCTCACCACCTATTCCATGGTACTTAAACGTAACCTGGTGAAACGTGGGAGTGTACTACACTCTTCTGCCTACCCCATCGGGGATGACAGGTGTCAAATTTCGTTATATCTCAAGATATAATTAGAAATATAAAGACCTTTTTCTGAAATAATTATGTTCTAAATTTCAAAAACCCACACATTGTCCAACTTTAGATAACAAAGACGTTAAAACAACTGACATAATTGGGTTGTAATTTTTTGGCAACCTATATTATTTTATTAATACATGTAAATTTATAATTTTGGGTTATTCGTCATCTCGCCCGATATAAACTGCCCGGTCGGGCGAGATCATATTCGTCATCTCTTCGATCGATATTCGTAATAACTCTGAAGATATATTTTATATTACAACTACTGCCTGTGGTAATTTGCCATAGTATGTATTATGTTACACAGCACTGGCTGACTTGATACTAAAACCTTTTCCGTGTGGATGACAACATTTCATGGAATATTCAAAAAAATATATATAACAAGAAAATGTTTAATAAAACAATAAAAATAATACAGTAATTGAAGAACACCGATGTATTTTCTTGGTCTTGGTAATAAAAAACAATTTCCAATAAAAACTTTTATTCCAGCTAGTATTTTAGTAACCGTTTCGTAAATGTGACCACGTGCGACAAGGCTGAGTCGGCTGTCGCTTATCATAGTGGCGGTATCGGCCCATATCACCCGATCTTGCGCTCTCGCAATCTGCATATGGGAATGTTTCCACGGGTTAATGACATACTCGTATGTCTCGTGCATGTTCAATAACGTCCTAGGATCTTACATTTCCATTATTTGAAAAAAAAAGAAAACAGAAAGAAAATATTAAATTTATTCAAGAACAAAGAATAGTATTTTATTTTATGCTTTATCATTACCAAGTCTTTTATGCGTCAGTAATTGTTTATAACTGATTCTGCCATTGTAATCATTCAATTTTATATGAAAATCAGTGACAACTTGTGTTTTATATGAAAATCAGTGTTACAATGGTGATTGTAGCACTGATTTTTATCAATTAAATTATTGAAAAGCAATGAAAGACTTGTGACAAAAATCTTTAAATTTACGCACGCATAATGTCGCGGGAAATTACTAATAATTTCGTGACGGAAGTAATACTGTGTTACCAACTCGCTACCGTTAAATCGTACGAAACATGATAATGGAAACGTTCACTATCAAAAACTGGTTTCCTGACGGCTTTGTGAATATCCTACGCAGCACGCGACTGTTGTAGCCTTTAGTGTTGCCAGATCAGTAGCTTTCCATCCCATAAGAGCAATATAATAAACTCTTTACTTTATTATACACAACACATGAATGTTTTCGTTACACACAGTACCCACAAAATAAATCTTATAATAGTATTGCGCATGTTTATTAATCTTCGAAACAATGATTCTATGCAGCATCAAGCAAATACAATATTATAGTTATTTGATAAAATAAAAACGTAGTTCTTAATTCACAGCTTAGTGTCTAAAGAGTTTTTAATCCATTTAACCAACCAGATACATTCCGCTATTGTTTTCTTTTTTCAAAATTGTTCGTTGCTTTTATGAGTAATACTATGTTGGTACATTAATTATTATCTATTGTTATATTCGCCAACATTAAAATGAATTAGAAATGTTGCAATATATAATTTCAGGTTTAGCCACAAATTCGTGTGAAATTGTCACATATTAAAATTAAGAAATAAGCTGTATCCTTGTATGTACTGTCCTATTTACACATATCATTCAAATGTAGGCATCATTGAAGGTTTATTTATCGTCTCATATTCAATGTACATACCAAATCATGTTAAAATCGTATACATTTTTAATCAATATACATTATGTATAGAAAACAGTTTATTAATAATAAATGCTTAAATTAATTTATAAATATGTATCAATCAGCTATATAGACTGAATTGAACACAAATTTCGACTTGACACCTAAATGACCTTGATATCCAAATTCGCAACATTTCACAAGTAAATTGTGCGTTTGATTAGCGTGATGTTATTAGTAGGTACACAAGATATGTAAAACACATTGGCTTATATAAGGAAAAGTAGAAAAATATGCTTACAGCATGTGCTTTTATAAAGGTCATGATATAATAAAATTATATTAACATTATAATACCATTTCAGATCATAAATGCATATTTAGTCTATGTTATTATGTACAAACTAAAACTAAACTGTAAAAAACTATAAAATTATGGTAAATTTGTTTAGGATATAGTGGATCCATTACTAATGGAGTCAGAAAGTGTTCTGTTGTTGCTCATAACGTGTGTTTATAATAAAGCTTAACAATGCCAACGAGGTGAATAAGCCTCAGAATAAGGCTAATACAGATTGTGCAAATATTTAGGTTTGTTATCTATTCGTCCTTTTTCAGATCCCTAAGCCTCCCTATATACTCAGTGTCCCATCCCATCTAACCAGATGTAGGTATAAGTGTTTTGATGTTGAATATATGTAACAATATATTATATTTAATTCTAAATAATTCTAAATAATAAGTACATTAGTCTGCATAATCACGAAAATGTTTTGTAATGTGATCATCTCAGTTTTTAAAAGATGGTATGCAGTTGCAACGCATGTATATTCACTTTACGGCAGTGAAGATTTACTGGAACTGGTTTGTTACTTCTTTCATAAAAAAATACTTCATCATCATCACCAGCCAGTCCCACACCATTGCCGGAATTAGTCCTTCCCTTATGAACGCTAACACGCTGTCCTCGCCTTGCCGTATCCAGTTTATAACTACATTGTTTAGAACATATGTATGTTGACACATATTAATAATATAGGGTCGATGGACATAGTAGGCAGAGGACAATAATGCTCGTTGGGGTAAGGCTATGTCCAGCAGTGGACTGAGATAGGCTGATGATGATAACGCACACAGTATTGAGAATTGAGCTCCTACGAAAATTTAGCGTCTGATATGTATGATATGACTAACGGTCCACACTATGGCTTAGAATGTCGCCAATTGTATGATTATTCCTCAGTAACATATATAATAGAATACGAATATAATATTTTTGTGACAGTTTCCTCACAAAGCTACCTTAAAGGTATCACAATGTGAGCGAAGCCAGGAAATTATTGAAAAAATTTGTCAACAACCCACATTCAACTGAATAGTGTTAATGATTGACCATAATCGAAAAGTTGTCGATCTGTTGTCGGAAGCTAGAAATAAACTTAATAGTATATTTTCCACATGAGTCATTTGGTAGATTTGAATATTAAGACTGGAGGAAATCTAGTTATAGCGATGTCCTATTTGAAACGTCGTTATGCAATAATATTGATTATTATTATAGAATATCAAATACGAAATCTTAAGTTTTCTTTGTTTGTGTGTGTATATTACTCATCACAGTCGAAACCGCTTAGCTGATTTTAAGCCGTGTTACTCCGACGTGCGTAGATCAAAACTAAGTCTTAGGGCAATTTCAGATCAGCATATTTTAGGCACGTAAACGTTTGCTCTTGTAAATGCGTTAAAGCGAACATACTCGCGAAATTTTGTATTTTCGCTAACGGTTAATAAAAAAATATTGTGTCGTTTGTTTTTATTCATTCCTTTTCTTTGTGGGGAAATTGGAGTTGAAAATTTCTATAAGATTATCTCAGCTTGTAAGTTAAGCATATACAATTTTAGATTTACCCATATGGGTAACAATATATAATATTGAAATGTATTGTAATATCGACTCCAGCTCGAGTGAAGCAGCGAGCAAAAGGTGTTATACATATATGATACATATGTACATACATACTTATAAGTAATTACACTGCTCATACTTTTTCGCAAGTTCGTTTATAATTAAATCTGCGTTACATAAAGTCTACTGTTACCCAATGCTCTAAGGCTAAGTTTAACCATAGTTAATTAGTTATGTTATATGACGAATTGTCGATGGGTCAATGAAAAATAGACAAATGTAGACTTCACCCTAAAATAATGACGTATAAAGACAATATAGCAGAAAATGGCAGAATAATTAATTTTGGTATTGTTTACCGATATTGGAATTATTATTTAGTTTATTTATTAGCCCATCAGTATATACAAGTATTTATTAGCCCACGTAAATGTTAAGTTATGCCCATATATTATGTACATGAGAAATTTCGGCAATGTTACAAATTTGCTCAGCCGTTTTTAAAATTAAAACTGTTCAGCACATAACTATTTGCTGGTAACCCAGTGTATCGAAACTACTAGATATAAGTGTTACGATGTTATTTAATGTACAAGTTAGAATAAATCAGTTCTATGGAGCTTTTACTGAATAACACGTCAGCCAGTTAAGGCATGGACCGGAAACTCCGACCTAAACGACATGTGGCTTGACAGCTATATAATTATATTACGTGTAGTACTGGCTTTATGAAAATGTTCTGGTACAATAATAAAAAAGGCAAAGATAATTGGCACTCTGAGTTCTCTACCTACCCTGTAAAGGACCTGGCGTGACGCTGTAATAATAGTAATACAACAATCAAATTACTAGGCACCTTATAATTATAATTACTCGTAATATTATTTAAGCTTTTGTGTTCTAAAATCACTAATTGATATTTTTTTAATAAATAAACTAAGCTAGTTAAAACTAAGCTTTTCTACGTTTTTACGTAGCTGCTACGTTTTAATTTTTCACGCGTTTAAAAAAGTAATATCACCTGTAATCCCTAGTACACTCTTACATCTCACCGTTACATTTACGTCACACCATGGCATAGTTGGTGAGCCTATTGCCATACACTGGATATAAATCCAGACTTCCAGCTACGACAGCTCCCACACGTTTTAATCATAAATAATTTCTTGGCGAATAAATAAATTGCAATTTATAAATTATTCCAGTTCGGAAACGACCTCGTTTTAAGAACTAATTAGTACACCTTAGACTGACTCACGAAATACACGGATTGACGTGACATTGATTTATATATATCTAGTTGATGCAATGCTATTAGCGATGTATATTATAGGAATGCAAACTTAAAATAGATTCAATTTTATTTTAAATTATATATTTATGAGAAGTGCAATTAATAAAATACATAGCTTATCACCTGCAATAAATTATTATATCGCATAAGATATCGAAATAACGATTAGAAATATCGTCAATTCTATTAAATCTAAAAGACATACTAGATTCTATGGGGCGCAAATATTCGTATATGCATTTTTATTTTGTGCAGCACTATACTTAAATGAGCAGACACGAAATTCAAGCGAAATCAGATTAGGTCAAAGAAATCTCTAATACATACTAAATGTATATAATAATATTGTACATTACCAACTAACAAACCAGAGCATATATTATTTCAAAACAATATACTTGGTTTATTAAACGAACTGAATGCTGATATGCATCCATCACTTGAAGGTATACGTTCATTTACAGAGAGTGCTATTTAAACCGCCCACACATTGTTTTCCTAATCATTATTCAACCGTGTCAGAGCAAAATGAACAAACGAATGAATAACTGAACGAATGAATGGATCCATGTGAAAGGTCATACAGCCAGAAGCTTCCGTAGCTTTGTATGGTAATGAATTCACACTGCAATCAATACTGTTGTTTGATTTTGTGTGAATTACGAGTGTTTTCGATAAATTATAACAAAATTGTGTTTCGCAGAAAAATTGTCTTCATGTATACTTTTTTTTCTTCTGTCTAATGAAATCGGAGGAAGTGAATTCTTACTCAAACTTGACACGAATTTAGTAAAAAATAAAGTAAACATTTATACAAACTAACATATAAAAAGAAACCGAATAAAAAATTATATCCGTCATGCAAATCCCCTACGCAGTAAGTAGAAAACACCGAATGACATATATTTCTACCCTTATGTATGTACCAAACGTACTCCTGCATTTATTCCTATCTACACACATACACGCCGGCATACACACCAGCCAGCATCTGACCTATTTGATGAAGATATTAAAAGCATTTATATTTAAGACACCACACACATACATCATGTTCACACCTGTGCGAGACGAACATGGAACAAATTGCGTAACAAAATGTCAAATCGCGCGAGTACTTTCAAAAAAACGCGCGAATTTATATTAATCGTTGCATAATCTGTGCCCTTAATATTGATAAGCCTCCCCTGCCTCGAAAACCGATATTTCACAACGTACGTGTTGACTAACACGTTAGCCTTGTGTTGATTGAGGTGTATATACTCATATGTACACATGTATATATATATATATATACATATATATGTATATTATTTA
>DWMG01005335.1:0-10268 GCA_018244855.1 Elbella merops | reverse complement strand
ATAATAAAAATAATTTTGTATATAGGTACTTGTATACTTTTTAATTCGTAACATCAAAGTTTTTACGTAGAGTAACCATAACCCAGGATTGTTTTATGCTGATCTACACTTTGCACAAAACAAGGCACGACATAATGATTCCGTGACAAGCGTGATCAGTATTTGTGTACACTACACACAGTCGAGAAACGATTACCATGGATATCCGGGACCCTGATCCCCATTTCCCACAGCCCCGGCGAACATGGTACACACGCCAAACGTGCCGTGATTGGCTGGAATTAACGCAGATACACATAATATCGCTATTAGTGGTGATCAAACTGACAGTTAAGCAAATAGTTTGTCATAAGTATTCAAACGTACCGTTAGTCTGCTGAGTTATTGCTGAACTGGTGATCGTCATTTGGTACTACATTATTACATACAAACACTACTTGAAAAATACAATACTACAATCTCATAAAAAAATCTATGACCCTCCCTTTCGCTCCGCCCTTACCCCACAAATCTCGTCCACTATAAACGAAGCAATCAAACGTGGTTTTATTCAGTCAACATATAAACATACTGAAGAATTTAATGTTTAAGTGTAACCTTTACTTCTATGTAGAAAAAAGGTACCAAAAACCACCATGTACCATATAATAGACCATGAATATAATACACATTTAATAGTAGATACATAAATGGCACAATTGCGTAATGCATATGCATACAATGAGACTAAACTAAAAAAAAACTTGAATCGGACTCGGTCATTGCGAAGGTCGCGTAATTTTGGCAAGAAGTTATCTGCCTAATGTTTTTGTAGCAATGTCTTATCATAATATTATTCCATAGACAGTTTCCTTTTGCTGATGTTACGAGATAACAGACCAATACGACAGACGAGATACGAGACAAATGAGACTCTCGAACAATGTACTCTGTATTACATATCCGTATATTTCCTTCCTACATTTTCTTCATATTATAATACAAGAAATATAGGAATTTAATTATTTCAAGTTTGTATTATGGCCTTTACGGCCGTTCAAAAATTGCCATAGAGGTCGGTATTTCACGACCACAAGGCGGGGTATTGGTAAAGTTTTCAACTAGCAATAATCGCACCTCGGATTAATCTCATTGGTTACGATATTGCCTCTGCGCAAAGTTAACGTAAAGATGATATTCTGCCTCCTTTATAGTTTCTAAAAGTGTAAGTCTTTAACGTGATTCAGGTTCTATGCCAGCGCCATCTAATTATAGGACCATACAACGAGTTGCGCAAAAAAGTAATATCAAGAGTTGAGACACTGGTTCCAGTGAATAAGACGGTATATGAGAAGGATTAAATAAAACTCAAAGGGACTCAGTGAGACAGAAGGGTTAAATAATACTCATAGGGACTCAATACTCAGTTATAAAAGACTACTAAAAATTTTTATCCCCTACAAATAATATAACCAACAATAAAAAAATGCAATAGCAAAATACATTTGAGTAGTGGTTAGTTGCGGTGCAATTATTTTAAGTGGATAAGTGTGGCTTACGCAAGAGGATCTCAATACGAGTGCGTGGATAATGATTCTGACAGTGCAGCATATCGAGCCATTGCAATATATTAATGGCAAGAGGAGCATAGCGAATCTCACAAAATGGAACTTTTCAACGCGAACCCACCTGATGTAACGTACGAATCGAAGCAAGGGAGCCGTGACGAAATGAAGCCGTGAAATCAACGATCATGGTGTGATAACATTTGTTGCATGATGAGAAATGATAGAGTATCGATAGTAATCGTTGCGAGAGCAACACGGGATGGAAGGAAACATTGGAAAGTGAACATAGCACAATAACAAACAGGGAAGTTATTATAACAATTATGCAAGAACGTGTTGCCGGTACGAACTTCGAACGTATTCATAGTCGGTGCAGAACTCGTGTTAATGGCTTATTGAGGATCGCAACTGAGCGAGGCGAAAAAGAAATGGGTAGAAATCTACTCATCATATAAAATAATATATTTATGATATTATGCTATGATTTAGAGAGGAACTTGGCAATTTCGTTAATAGTAATTTAATAAATGTAGCAAGTAATAGCGTGAAGAATGAAGCTATACATGTTTCGTATACTAATCATTAGTTCGTTCTTTTTCCCACAATATCGTCAGAGTTTTCAACTAAATTGCGAACAAACCACAAAACGTAGTTAGCGTTGCGAAATGCGAATGATTCATTGAAATTATGAAAATATTTCAACATAATCTTGAGCGTTAAACACAAATGTGGATGCAACACGCGAATCTCGATTGCAATTGGAGTGATTTGTTAAATTCACAATTCATATATCACACGTACTTTACGATACAAGTTTAAAACATACTAATGCAATTGTATAAAATACAATTCCTTCAGATACATTCTGGAAGTTTCGAACTGTTTGTGAAATGTATTGATTTGGTGACCGCATGGTTAGGATCGCCTTAACATATTCTGATCGAACCTTTCCAACGACGGAATATCCAAGTTAAAATAATGAATATTTTTACTTACACTGTAATTCATAGAGTATTTCAAAGTATGAGTAGATTAGTCTCAATCACCCATTACACATCACAATACAGTCAGAGAGCAATTTCGACATAAATAATAGTAGTGTCTGCGATCACCATGTATCACGTAGGTTGGTACATTGGTTGGTACAAATTCAGTTGATTAACTGTAATGCATTGGTACATACTCGTACATTAGTACAACAAATCGTGCATCAGATTACTAATATTGATTGAAATTTCAGTGAGTCCTAGCACACAAACAAACCAAATATAGTATAATAAATATATATATAATAATAGATAATTATTTTATAATAACGTTTTAATGAGATTTTCTTAATTAAACCGTTACAGTCATAATACCAAAATACGAGTAATACATATTTACACGGAACATTATAAATACTTGCTATTCTATATTAAAAATGTTTTAATGGTCAAAAAATATCTCCTAACTGCATACCTCGAACAATTTATGCATCACCTGTAACTAGCAAGTATTGTAGACCTTTACGTTCGGAGTTATCTAAGCGATCAAAAATTGCCTTGGATTATGGCGCAACACCGGCAATTTGGGCAAAACACAGCCCGCCATTGTCTCGACACCCTTGAGTGATCAGCCACGCCCTGTGCCAACTCCGGATATGCAACAAAGGGTACTTTTGTCACGATAAGTATCGTGCAAAGGCTGAATTGCATAGCTCAAATTATTGACTCTTGTACCTCAAGTGAAAATGTGTTATTTTATATAATTACATTTCCAATATTCTAATAATATCAAAGACATCGAATTCAACAAAATTTCTATGAACTCAAAATATAAATAAAACATCTTAGTTTAACAACAGTTTCATAAATTGTAAAATTTATGATGTTAACTTATAAATCGTTTCAAGTGTTATACGCAGGTATCACAGATGTAAAACTACAAAAATTACCATTTCGATGTTGGTATTCGATCAATCTATTACGACAATCGATTACACCTATCTTGCTCACGCGTTACGACTGTGAAGGCGTGTGATCGGTGCATTGTGCGAGCACCACGTGCGCTAACGTACCGCGCAGCTGCACGTGGGGCAACGCAATGGGCCTGCGGCCGAGGGAAATAGGGCTGTGGTCGAAGGCAGAGTCGGGAGACCGTTGTTTTACTTCTAAAACAAATATTTATATACCTAATACGTTCATAAAATTCTTTTGTAAAGAACTTAAATTACTTATTCAGGTGATAAAATTAGACAATGATAGACAGATGATGATGCTAGAAAGCTGACGTAGCTTAAGCTGAGCGAACTGATGTTACAGTATACAAAGATATAATAAGATGAAAAATTCATACCTAAATTCATGGTGACATAATTTCATGTAAGAAACAAAAGATTGAAGAAAAAAACAACATGATTGAAGTGTCGAAAATGTTTCAGAATGTAGTTGCAAATAAAACATTGAATATAACTGAAAACGAAAAAGCAAGTATGTACAGTATTGGATTGTACATCTTTCGGGGCATTATAATTAAATCATCAACATATAAAATCGCTTCAGTTCATAAGATGCTCAGTTGCCATCCAACATACTTTGCCACAAAAGGACCTGTGTGTGTTCATCCAGCATCCATTCATCTATAGACGTGCGAGATGAATCATGTGCGCACACTACATCGTGAGAAACGAACGGTATTTGTACTGGATGTGCGACATTTGTCGAATAACGGAAATAAATAACATGAACTAATGGGGTATAAGAGACCTGCATTACGTCTTGTAGAAATACATACATGTACGTCGCGGACGCCTCAGGTTGAAATGTAATAAGCATTATGAGCATAACATATTAAAAATCTTTGTCGTTACAACGGTAAAAGTATAACACACATTTTCTAATTATTAAATAACTAGTTTTTAATTTATATCGTCAACATAACGTGAGCACATATTGTTAAACTTCTAAGCTTGGACCTTTGACAAGGCTTGCCATAAAAACAACAGCAAGTACCAGTACTCCTCTGATTTCAACTAGGCGTTACCACTTGCCTTCCTGAGGGCATTATTACAAGGGGTCAGAGGTTTTTATTCGTATTTGAAATACAAATCTCAAACAATAATAATGGTTGTATCAGGGTTGGTACAATTCAAAGGCGTAAATTACTACTATGAGACAATTCTAAAATTGAGTTTAATGTTCTAATATGTTGATAACGTTAGTAAATGCTCCTGTGCAGTCGAGATGCAAATTACGATAATTATAATGGAAATATTGAAATGTGTTAAAGTCGGTAATTAGATCAAATCGATGGACAGATTCATAATAGTATTAGCTTCACTGCAGCTTCTATAAAATTACATCTGCGCACCTCCGTTTCATTACTCTCTAGTTCTTCAATCGCCCAAGAGGAAATTGGCTTTATAATTTCCATTGGCTTCAAGTTGATAAATGTATATGTTACAAGGGAGAATGTTGATACCACTTTCCTATGTAAGTCATATTGTGATAACCATGTTACGTATGTACATCAGATATATATGAAATTCAAGTGTTATACTTCACAGAGCATGTACGGTTGCAACATCAATAATGTTGATAGGAAACATCAGGAACAAATTGAAAGCATATTTACCCTCCACTTATCCAACAAATGCAAGCGTTCTTACCTGTAACAAAGAAATCACATTTTATTGTTATAGCAAACATTTCAAAATTTAATTGAATTCTTGACTAAACAGTGTACAGTAACTATTGTGCCAGCGCCCCAGAGTTCAAGAACCTCTACCACCTCTGCACCATTGTTTGAACTACACACCCGTAGCATTTCCGATTCCATGGCTGATTTAGCGCTGTTTACACAATTCGTGTTCCAAGCAAAGAGGAAATGTAAGACTGACATTGAATTCAAACATGGTAAACGTGTCAAGAAACATTGATTCCACAAAACCAGGTGCAAAGGAGTTCGTTGCTCAAACAATACGGCACCTATGTACGTATTAAATAAGCGAGTGGGATTTAATTAAATGTGAAGTCTGGAACAATTCTGTTACTGTTCGGTCGTTCAGTGACTCTCTTTAATAGCGCTTTGTTCAATTCCAAATACCTTCTAAAGCTATAGATGCAACATTCAATTTTCTCTCCGTTTGATTTTAAGTGTTGATCTTTTATATGTTCTCTATAATCAACACTTAATACGTGATATGATCGAAAAATTTAAATTCAATTGTTACATCTAACATCCATCCACGATGAATAAATTTCGCGTAACCGTAATGAAGGTATCGCCGCACGAAGTGATTGATCATTTATCAAATAGTGAAATTATCGTAAGCCACTTGGTAAATTATTGAAGTACGACGAAATGACAGTGATAATGAAGTAATGACAGTGTGCATCAAAGAAATGCAAAACCAGTGAGTGATCTAACCGGAGAACGATTGCGCAACCTGCAATTATATTCATTGCGGCCGGTAACATCGTCCTGCGAAATTGAAGGGTATAAAAATTGCTTCGCGTAGTGAATGAAAAAGGTGGAGCGATAAAATAAACAGTGAAGCTTTTAAATGAATAGACGTGTGTACCACAAGTAAAAAGTATATAAAGTTATATATGCTAACTATTAACTTTATTACAACCGTACAGTTACTTTGTGCGTATTTAATTGTAATCGAAGAAAGTTAGTTACTAAACAACAATTACAGACTCACTGGATCTATTATTTATTAACTTTATGCTAATATTGTAACTAGCTAGTACTACGAAGTACATTAAGATTATCATTTAAGTACACGATAAAGATCATCCCAACGCAATGACTAATGCAACAACTGGAGACCTTCAAACGCAGCGGTTGCAGGTAAATAGCAAATTGCCTACGAAATTGTATTCACAGACTTGCACACAGCTACAGAACAAAGAACAATTTATAATAATTGTCGGTATGGTAATGTAGATCGAAATAATTGATCTCTTGATATCTCTAAGGCCTTGGATGCTGGCTGCTAACGATATAAGAAAAAAAAACTAACATTAGTATACTGAAAGATAATTGCCAGCA
Organism: Elbella merops; assembly: GCA_018244855.1. Taxonomy (NCBI): domain Eukaryota; kingdom Metazoa; phylum Arthropoda; class Insecta; order Lepidoptera; family Hesperiidae; genus Elbella; species Elbella merops. Next base: position 3,681 of record DWMG01005335.1, on the reverse strand, counting down.
AGTCGAGTAATTACAAATGTAAAATTAAGTATTTTAACATGCCTTGACATTTGATGGAAACTGCATGACCTATGTAAGAGGGGAATATTTCAAACGATGTATTTTAATAGCCGCTTAGAAGATAATAAAATAAATTAAGTTCGTTAGAAAGCTACTCCTAGTTATTATCATTAAATTAATATTTACAGGTAGCGGGTTTCATTGCTGCTATTAAATTAATTTAAGATTACAAGAAGCAAGTAACTCAAATAAAGCTTGATGTTAAAGTAAAAAAAAAATATTTAGAAAAATGGAGGGATAACAAATTTTGATGGAACGTCTATTCGAGAAATAAGAAGCTGGTGTTGAAACGTGAGAGTGTACACTCCACTGCCTATCCCTTCGGGGATTACAGGCGTGATATTGCTTTTTTACGTCTAATCGAGAAATATGACCCAAAATACATAATAACATACCCTTACTATGCAATTAAATATTCTCGTTCTAGATATTTACAGAATTTTAGATTAGATATTTACAGATTTCAGATTAGATACTACACTTATTTATTCCAAAAATTGGCTATATTATCACCCACTTTTTCTTGAAATGCTCTTCGACTAGTGGTAATAAAGTAAGTAATCATCATCATCATCATCATCAGCCTATCTCAGTCCACTCATGGACATAGGCCTCCCGAAAGGAGCGCCATCGCGGCCTGTTCTCGACTTGTCGCATTAATAAGTAATACCAGCTCATAACGAAACATTATAGATTGAGATTTCACATTGGGTTGTTCACCTCGGCTAAAAGTAAAATCACATCTAATCAACGCCGCCTACGCTTTATTTACAAATGCGTTTACGATCTTCGCGCGAACGCGTCTACTAACCACCCACGTGTTAGTATGGAACGCTAATTCATCATCCTTTCGGATCAAAGGGGTATAATTTGCGTACGGATGATGGACAGCGAGAGGGTTAGGGTTTTGAGAATACTGTGAAATAATGAATAATGAACTCTCCAGTTATGGTCGAATGTAATATTTTTGTCAATATAAGCATAGAAAGATGACGATTTGCGAAAGGCTGCAGGCGGACATTGAATAAGCCAAGCTGAGGACGGTGCGGGATGGCACCGATTAAGGGAGGTATATTTCCAGCAGTGGACATCTAGAGGCTAACGATGATGATGATGTTCAGCAATGGACTTAAACAGGCTGATGACGATAGTGAAGTATAGGAAGGAATTGAGACATGTCGCAAAGTACCACCGCTCTTTTTACATTACTATGTAGATATTGTATTGAATTATTATCGCCTTTAGTTCTCGACAACTTTATGAGCAAATTATGTTTGATCCTAAAGTAAATTATCCAATTTTTGACACTAATAATTTGTTTTGAATTTTTTTATTGAACCATGCGTCATTGACAGAAACGTTATTGTAAAGGAGCTTGACGTAAGTTATTGATTTACCGATTTAAAATAGTAATCTCTTCATTGAAGTAAATTGTAATAAAGCAATGTTTGACATACATTCGTACGTGTTAGGGAATGTGTGCCAACGAGAATCATTAATACGTCCATAATAATTATTAAATCCGTTATGGTCAACTCATAAGCCATAACAGGATTTTAATGTCCTTGTAAAACACAGTTACCGTTGAATTTAAACTGCACTCCAACAAATCGTATTAAAGTTTAGTTTTTTCAAAATCGTTTCTGCTCATGAGTGTTCATATTTTTCGTCAGATTCCAAGAATCAAACCACAATGAAGCCGGAGTTCCAATCTATCTGAATCGCAAACCTTATTTGAGTTTTTATCGAAACTCTTTTATAAGTTATTAAAAAAGCTTCTTTTGTATTTTAGATTTCACGAGTAACTTCCTGTAATACGAGCTCAATTATATTGACTAGAATTCCAATTATATTGACAATTATATTGACTAGAATTCCAATCAAATTATATTGACTAGAATTCCAATGTCAACTTCAGTTGTAGTCATAAGTGTATTGTATATTTCTATGCAATATCGATAGCAAACCTTTTAACGTCCCTTTCTTGCATACGGGTCTTTATTGAGTCTGAGAAGGGTTGTGGCAAAGTTTAAGGTGTGCAGATTTGGTCACGATAATTTACGTCACCCATACAGCAAATTATATTTTATCTTCAAACCGTACATATGTTTTGCAACAAAAGTTGCGCCATGTTTTGAAGCTAGATACACCGGAATAAAGGGCTGTATGGAATTACTAATGTTAACAACTTTTTGTACCACATCGTTTAAAACAAATCATACTTTGACCTATGAAGTGGATAAAGCTCAAGCAAATCGAATTGAACAAGGTTGCTCACGAAATCGATTATCGTTTTTACAACATGTCAACGTTCGTTACAGTTAAAATGAGATCTTGTCCGACCTCAAATAGGCCGAGATAGGCCCTCGCTCCGGGGGTCCTTGGCTGATTTAACTTCACGATGAAGTTAACTTGCTTTTTTGACTTACTTTATGAAAATCATACACTGTAACTGTTACGAAGGAGAACTCCAGGAAACCCTCTACCATAATGTTCTACGAGGAGTGTGGAGTTTGATGCCATGCAATGGTAAGCGGGGTAGAATATGTAGCCTTAACCGTTCACACCGTTTTTGAAGTATGACGATGAAAAGTTTAGTCTTTCATTTTTTATACTACAAGGCTACGTATGAATACAATTTAGAGGAAGATTTCAATGCTAATAATTCAGATATTATGTGCGAAATAGACAGTTCCTTCTCTACGACTCAAAACCTCCTGTTTGGTTAGAGTTCTAATGCAGACCCCGTCTGGGTAAGTCCACTAAAATGCTTTAATTATATATCTAGCAGATATTCAGGCACGGCTGAGCGAGCGAATTGTGTTCAAGTCTGGGTTGGTGTATTAGATTGATTGATGACCCGTTTGACACTTTGATCAATATACCGGTGTGATATTCGTTGGTTGTGTGTATCTAGTTTTTGTGGGTGTGTGCGTGTGTTTGTTTATAGCACCTAGGACTCGGAGAATTCAGATGTGGTACAATGAGTGTAAAGTATTATTTGTTACATATAGAAATCCACAGATTGAACTGCACACCAAATAAACAAGGGTAAATTAGAGTACAACATTTCTTATGTAAACCAGAGGCACCAGATGTATATTCCGAGTTATTGGTAATAAATTAATTTTTTAACAATAACTCGGAATATAAATTTATTAATTTATTTAATAAATCACCAGCTAACCACTGTTTCGAAGTAAATTTGTATCAGAATAATTACGGGCGATGTGCTTTTAATCGCTTTAAATCCTAAATTACATTTCACTACGAAGAATGTTCAAATATTATAGTCCCCTCGGTGACAGCTTGTTCCATGAGCTCATAACAATAACTCATCAGAGAAACCGACAAGACGGTGCCGTATGAATAAATCGCGGAGAAAGCAAAGGCTTTGAGTAGTTAACTGTGTCTTATTTTATAGTGTTACTTGATGACTTCAAACGCGTCGCTCGACTTTATGTTCATTAATGTTTGTATTCAATTGACTTGTATTTATGTATGAATACAGAATCAAAGTGAGTCCGAAAATTGGAGTACTGTGTTATTGATTTATAATATTCATATATGTATAATCGAGGTTAGGGTGACGATTGTTTTGTAAGTGACATATTTCATTTG
>DWMG01005334.1:0-10269 GCA_018244855.1 Elbella merops | reverse complement strand
AGTATCTATAGTATCTATAGTATCTATAGTATCTATAGTATCTATAGTATCTATAGTATCTATAGTATCTATAGTATCTATAGTATATATTTATCGTAGCGGTAAAAAACTATTGTTGGAAGGTCTGCACACTTCAAAGTTATTTATAAAGTTCGCTAATACATATGGAGTCTGTTACTTGGTAGGTACTTGGTGGGCACTTAGTAGGCATGGCAAACTGATGTCTTAAATCTTTTTATAATAAGAGGCCTGTGTTCAACAAAGGTTCAACATAAAAATTAAGATGATAATAACAAAGAAATATGCAGTCTACTTCTACAATACAAACGTACATAGGTACATGTCTTTAACTAATTAAAAGTTCAAGTTACATATCCTGATGTCGGTCATGTGTTACACAAAAAATGTGAACCTTCTCTGAAATGGGAACAAAACCGACAATATAAAGTAAACCGTTTTCCACGTGACACCCGCGATAAAATTCAACTTCTCCAGAACTGAAACATAAATGCTGATTTCAAGTTTTATGGAGCGCTAAGAGGATATTGCAATATGAAGATGAAAAATGTTTGCAAGCAAATTAAACGCCTTTGTCGAACTTCAAAGTCGATGATGCTACTTCGTATTTTCTTTAATAATTCTTTGTACTTTTCTACTTAAAAAGATTTTTAACATTTAATATTCTATTTTTTATCTAAGTATTGGAGTCAGCCTTAGGCTATCGTCCGCCCGTAATACTCTCCATTATGCTACATTCGAGTTACGTCCAAAGTCCGTAAGTCAAGAGTAAATGTTGCGATATATTTAAAGGGTGACATTTTTCGAATGCTTAGGATATTTAGTTAAATACTTCCATATATCGCGTGCAAGATTAAAGTTAATACTGAACAAGAAACAAACAATGTTTAAGAGTATTAAATAACATAAATGTATAGTGTACAAATCAACAAAGTTCCTCCCACTAAAGACTATTACATAAATTCGTTTGAAGCTTTGCAGACACAAGCAAGACCTGAGTAATTATGAAAATTATAATTATATTCCATCGTCTTACATCGCCTGCCTTACGGCCCTCTTGGGTTTGTTTATTGTGTTGTTGAATGAATCTACACAAGACAAAATATAATGCTGAAATACTTTAATACGCCGCTCCGGCGAGGATCTGCGCGGCTGCTTCACGTGGGTTGGGTCATGGATGCGTAACTTTACAAACCACGATTGATACTACGATTAATTTTATAATTATTTTGCTAACAATACTAGGAGTCCCGGCGGCAGCGCGCACCGCAACGCCGTTAGCCGCAGTTAGATATATATTTCACAATGCAATAACTAAATAAGAGTCTAAAATTTGGGTCGTTCAGTTCTCATGTAGTGCTGCATACAATATTTGGGCCAGTACCTTTCTCGTGTGCGACGGTTGAATTGAGCAGTCGGCGCGGATCAGGGAAGTGCGATGTTGCAACACTTTCACAAAGCTGGGCGCAAGTACACTAAAAGTTAACTAACGCAGCGCTACAGGACCGAACTGAGCCGATGGCTGTTGAAATTGTTCCCACTGCATCTCGCTCTCTCCGCCGTTTGTTATATGTTTGCTGTGCTGGTCTGTGGGTTACGGTAATTTGTAAATCTACAGCTTGTTCTTCTGAATCTAATAAGAGTAATTAAAATTGTTATGTTTTTGTCCAACAAGTTTCCCTGACATTCGTTACCCGTGAACCCGCGTCGGTTCGGAGAAAGAATATATCCCCTGACTTCATGCTGAGACACCAGGGTATTTAAAAGGCAAATAAAGCCAGCACTGGCCGATCGTGTTGTGACGCAGTTTACCAAGGCAGGGTTAAAAGCTCTGGCCACTGACTGAGTGCGGTGAACACAGTAGTGAAAACCTTGCTCTCGGGTTCCCAACTCGCGTGCACTAACAAAGGATTGTGGCAAAAAATCCTTTTTTTTCTAAAAAACTATGACAATATCCATCTCTTGTTTATAGCTTCGCTTATATGCTACTTACATTCAATTCGCAAATTTCGTAATTTAATATGTACTCGTATAAAAACTACTACTAAACTATATGTACTCGTATAATACAATAAATAATTAGATACTGAACGTAACTGTAATCCACGAAGGGGTAGCAGAGGGGTGTACACTCCCACGATTCATCATAGAAACACAACAGTCCTTATTCATAGCTTACATAAAATTACCTAAAGTCGTTGAGGTCTCATTGGGTTCTCCTGATTTGAAATTTCCAGTAGCAGCACGGAGTATGGATTTGTGTTTGTTATATATCAATAGGCGCACCTCCTATTGTAGGATGTACATATAACAAAATTCCTGAAAAGTGGGAATACTTTTACCTGTCTGAAATACACGCATAAAGTTGTGTTAAACACCGGAATGGGCAAAATGTAAAGACGTATTTTATTGATGTCTCCAAGATTTATTTCCCTCCATTGAGGCGTAAATTGAAGGTCAACTTGGGAACTAATTTTGAACGGATGAAAAAGTTCTGTGCCTCGGCTGGCAGGTCGTGGAACTCGTTATTTGGTTTTCGGCCGACATATAGTCATATTTACTTTATTATACTCGTATTATTATTCTACATATAATATATATTTTCATTAAACTGGTTAGGCCTAAGGACTTCCGTTTTATATAAAGTTTCTGCATTGTAGTCTTTGTGTTTCATTGTTACGTAAATCGGTACATAATGTACGAATACATAGTAAATAGTGCATAATGTATTTATTAGACCGTGATGCTTTTATTGTTAATGGACACTCTGTCAAATATATTATCAGTTACAGTAAATTTCGACATGTTACTACCAGTAATATATTAAATAGATGCCGATCGACTACCCTCAGCATGAATCTAGGTACATTGCATATACGAGGACAAGGGGAGGGAATGACGACTGCCTCTATCACACATATATATGTATATGAAATGAAGAAAAAGTTAACGAAGAGATCATGCGAACCATTATCGTCTGGCTGAGATTACAAATAGAAAATAATCCTACCAAAACATTATAGCATTCTTATTAACGTACGTAACACAATGTAAATGTTTAATGCTTACCCGAAATTGTGTAAATAAAACTTGGGGATATTGTTGTAAGAAATATTTATCAAATCCATTTCAGCTTTCTATTTAAAGCTAGAGGAAGCGACCCAGAATTTATTACAGCCAAATAATGTTGAATTATCAAATGCCTCCTAATCAGAGCCCTGGGGTTCGAATACTTAGTAATACACCTCTGCGTGCCAACGGGTTTTAACATTTTCAAAAACAATTACTACTAGCTACAAACGTTGACATAGTTGAGTGGTATAGAGTACTCCACAATTTTTCACATAGAGGGATATAATAAATACATCATCTCTCATACCACGAATTTTAGTCCCTGGCGTGAATCGAACCCACAACCCTGAAGTCAGCAATTATATTCAAGAGCGCTGGAGCAATGGGCCCGTCAATTTTAGTTACTCGTATAATTAGTTGTGCTTTATTTGTAATTCCTCAAACACATAGTAGCTGTATAAAGTGAACATGTAAATGCTTCCAGGTGATGTGAATGCTAAATATAAGGGAGACATGTGAGTCACGTGTGATCATTATAATCGGTAACACTAGAATGGTACTTATAGAAAATTATTGTATGACTACGGTTTAAAGTAACGCTGTGCAAATGAGACAGTATTTATTGCACGATGTATGATAATAATAATGTATAATATTCAATGAAATAATAGTTGTAACCGCAAGCCTCCTCCTTACGGTTCATTCTTTTCGTCTATTTTTCTGAATTTGTTCAACTTTGAAAAATCTTTAAAGAAAGCTACACAAAATAATGCCTCCAAAATCAGTTGTTGCCTAGCAAGCACCTGGAAGTTTTACAAATAAGGTATTTATTGATTTTGTGTCGACATTAGGGGCGCTACAGGATTTTATGGTGCTCGGCGAACAAGCCTTGAATATTTCTCGTTTTTTCTTTTAAATATAAAACCACGATGAGATCCCTACCTTTTTTGTTTACTCAATCGCGGGCCCTAATTTCCTGCATAATTTTCCGTGTAATGGAATATCTAAGTACACGTTTGGTGTGAACACTTTGTTTTCCATTCTGAAGTTGTAGACGTAGTAAGTTATGTTAACAGGTGACAGTTTAGCAAATGTCTGTAAATTCTGTAGAATGTTGCGGAGCTCAAGATGCTGGATACTTACTTAATTGACGCTGGTTTGTAGCAAATGGACAGCCACAGAAAGATGCAAACCAAGATCAGAAACCGGTAATTAGTAAATCCCGCTACAGCTTTGTTTTCATTATCATTAGTAAATGTATCATTTCACTTTTAGACATGAGTCTTCTTACTCTGCCACACTGACCAAGTTCGAGCAGGCAGACTTTAGATTCTTTAGAGAATATTATGAAGTTTAAAGTCTACAGACTTTCTCGCGATGTTTTCCTTCACCATCATAAATTTTATAATGAGGTCCGCGCCGGGGCTTAAACTTAGGACCCCCGAAGTGGGAGGGGAATTCTGAACCAGTAGCCTATTGGCCTATTAGTATGTAATTTAATGCGTCATAAATATGTTTTATGGAATGGAATTTTTTAAATGAGTGACTGCCTCGTTGTTCGAGTGGTTGCAAAGACGACTGCCGATCGGGATTCAAATGCCTGGATTAAGATCAATGGATCTGGATCAATTCAAGTCCAGGAATGAAATCCCGGGTCGGGTACTATTGGATTTTTCTAACATAGAATTTCTATGTAGTAGTGACTCGGAGTCTGTATCTGTGCCCGGTGTATGCCAATAGGCTCACCACCTATTCTATGGGAATTATAGGTAACTGGTGAAACGTGGGATTGTAGTACACTCCTGTGCCTACCCCTTTGCGGATTACAAGCGTGATGTTACGTTTTTTTAAATATACACAAATATGTAGAAGACGCGTCTGCTATCCCTCAGACCTCGTGTCGATGTACATTACGGACGGGAGTTACTGTGGCGTACGGATCATACTCAATTCAAAGTATACTCGAGCTTGGCTAAAGGTTCGTGCTGACTTGAAAACCCTAACTGAAAGGCCGCGTGGGAAATGTAGTACTGGGATACGTTCGCAGCGGAACCCTATTCACTGTTCAGATGTTATCACACGAAGCAGACATCTCGTGTTTGTTTTCGTTGTTGTCTATTTACTCTGTGTTTCTACAATTAACTGGGTTCGATCGTGAGACACCGAGACATACCTTACACACAATTACTTTGCGTTAGATATAAATCGACCGACTCGCCAGTCACTACAGTAGTAATGAACCGTTCTGCTCAAAAGGACGTCTGGCGTCGATCGCCATTCATGACATTTATTAGTACGATAAACATAAGTGTTTGTTCTGTGGTCTAGCTTTGAGAAGAGGATCTATGTAGATGTACATATTTGTATGTAAGTACGCAAATGTAGTTTACCAGCCGTATGTGACCATAATACAAGCTCTGTCTACTTTGGGATCAGATGGTCGCATGTGGAGAGGTCTCAAGACGTCTGTTACAGTTATTATTAACGTGTCCAAATCTTCGTGTGTCTACGTGGTATGAGTTATTGAAACAAACATCTGTATAAATTTTTTATTTATAATTTAATGAATATAAAATTGTCGCGAGAGATCGTGCGATCGCGAGGAAACATCGCAGACAGCTACAACATTCGAGGTAAATTAATAAGTCGCTTGTCTTATCGTAAAAGAGTAAGCGATAGATTCTGAGCAATGGTGGTTCTAGAAAAATAATGTCGTTTATTATATACAAAAGAGTAACTAAAGACCCATCTACGTTATATATTTATTTCATTGTATTCACATCAAAATCTATCGATATGAACCAAGAGGCACATTTACTGTACAATTTTCTTGAAGCTCCTCGTTACTCCCCAGCGGCAGGACAAGCGCTCCTCTCCATTCAAGTGTTCTTTAAACTCTATTCAATAGAATCAATACAAAACCGAAACACTTAGGCGACGCAGTGGGTACAAACCTGCACTACGCGCACTAACCACTATGTACACGGGACCTCACAACGAAAGCGTTCAATAGTCGTTACAACTAGCTATTTATTACACAGTTCAGTACACCTAGACATATTTACATTCACACAACCGAGTTCGTTTCAAATAATTGGACACTACAAGCATAAATCTCTTTCAATATATATGTATGTATAATTATCCATAAATTATACTAACTCGTCCATTAAAAAGAAAATACACTGTGTGTCATTGTTGTTTCTTAGCAACTCTGATCGTTTTGGAACTGCGCAGTTTTTGTAGGACATTCTTCATTACCTTTATCTCTGTAATAACGAGCGACCTCTCACCGTCGACGTACTCGTAACAACAATTTGATTGTGTTGTAACTTCAAACCAAAATTTTTACCAAAAAAATTTACATAATATTGTTTGTATCTGATTGTGGAATACGAGTAAGTAGAACGGCAAAATCTAATACAATGCGAATTAAGGTTAATTTTGATTCGATTTAGATGCATCTGGAACTGTTCGAGTCAATAGTAGCATTGCATTAACTATTACGTATAGGACGAGGGTGAAACGTAAAGCTAACAGTTCAATAACGATCTAGACGGAGTGGGTACTTTTCTACTTGTATTGTTTGCATTATTCAGGTCCCATCACTCGTGGGCTGGTGGTTTTAAGCTTGAATTTTGATATAAAATGGCTTTTCGAGCAGACAAGTTTGAAAAAAAAAAACTTTTTAACGTGTTAGATACGTCTATGCACATATTAATGGCTTTAGAACACGCAGAAATCAATTTAGCACTTGCAAGGAATGCATTTCTCGAATTCGACGCGTCAGTCCCCCGCTATTACGTTATCATAGCGAGGTGCCTAGTTAACTTCTGCGAGTTATATATTTATGTATATTCTGATTCGTAGCTAAATATAACCGCTACTTCGATATACGTTTCTTTTTAAGTTTTTGTTGTATATTGCACAAAATATAGCGTTTATACATCGAATATACTATTGTTTTAACGCTAGAATTGAATCTTCCTTTTAACCAGATGACGTAAGCTCGGTGGGAGCCAATTATTAGGCTTACACACTTACTTTTAATACGAGTTATGCCTTAGATTAGTCTGTACAAACATTTTACAGTCTTCATCATAGGTGTTGTGTGTTCAGCACAGAAACACGGGTGCGTTTAGAGGCCTGCCCACTTATCGGCACTTCTGTACATGTATTGAATATATTTTGTACATTGATTCTAAAGGGACAAAATGGTTAAAAAATTTTGTTAATTTCACAATATTTCGTAACATATTCTATAGTTTTTCTTTACTTTTGTAACTTATTATTATTACCAATATTTTTATAAGGTTTCTTGTCCAACAGGGCCGAACACAAATTTTAAATTCATTGAATCGATTACGATTTTAAGCATAGGTTGAACATATTTTTATGCAATATAAAACCTGCTAAATATACGTTATTATGACTTCGTAGCTTTCAAGAGCGTTCCTTTGTTTAAAAAACAAAGGGTTGATTTATAAAACATATAAACATACATATACATTCAGTCGGATATACATACGCTAAAGTGGATCAGTATTGCTAAATTAATTTAGTTTTATATAATATACTGTAATCTGATAATAATTATATTTGGGCAAAGATAAAATTTCTATTGAAATGTTCGTATGTGTAAATATACGAGTAAATGAACGTGAACTGTTCTGTAGAGCCTTTTATTCAGAACGGTATCCGAATACAATTAATTCAATTACTTATATAGTTTCAATCGAATCAGATTTCAAACAAATTTCCAAACAAATTGAGATTTACGTTCCAAATTCGGGGCTCACAGAATCTTTCCTTGAGCTGTTATTTTAAATGACTGCTCGTTTTACAAATGCCCTGTTGACAGGATCGGTACATTATTTTGCAGCTAAATTATAACAATCGCAAAGCACATTTTAAACATAATTTCTATTCAAAATTTGACAAGCAGAGTTACGTCCTAATGTTCGTTACAAATAAATATTGTCAATTGAGTAAAATTTTTGGCCGAAAGTTTTTTTAAGATTTTTTTTTGAAAATTTATTTAATACTTTTATAACTATGACTAGGTCTGATTTAGTTAATAAACTGATACTGATAAATTGAAATTAAGTTTTCTGTTCTTGTTCAGTAGCCTGCCCCGTTGATTCGGTGATTAGGGTAACAACGTAACAGCGGAGCCGGGGGTCGCGGGTTTGATTCACAGGCAGAATAAATATTTGTGTGATGGGCACTTATTTGTTCAGTTTTTGGATGTAACAAAGAATCTACATATATAATAATATTGCCTGGCTGATTCTTCTGCTCGCATCGGTCTCCGGATGAATTTAGATAAAACCAAAGTAATGTTCAATGAACATGTCATCCCGGAACCGATTCCATTAATGGGGTCCCTCTCGAGGTTGTTGAGGAGTACATCTACCTCGGGCAAATTTTGCACTTATTAAATTACGTAACATTCACTCCTGTAATCCCCAAAGGGGTAGGCAAAGGACGTAGTACACTTCACAAACATATTGTGTTATAATTACTCGCTATTCCTTATTGAAATTATTTTTTTATGGTTGCATAATTTTCTTCGTGTCACCTTGTAAAAGCTTGTGCGTCACCTTAATTCTCTTTGTAGCATTCTACAGCCCTCCTTCTTGTACATACGAGCAGGTACATATGTGATACATACATAAGATCATTTCAAATACGTTGCTATTCTCGATGTTTCTATTAAATTACAAAGCAACCGTCTTCTTGTTCGTACACGTTTATGATGTTTTCATGCGATTGTATGAGAGTTGAGATTATATATAGAGATTAGGTTTTATTTTTATTCGAAAACTTTTGTCTCATTTTATTTATATTTTACTTATTTATGTACATGTATAAAATTGGAAGGGTTGGAAATTTTTGTTGATATGAAAATATAAAATGTCTATTTGGTATTAAAAAATAGAAATTTAAATTGAATGTAAGAAAAAGATCAGACTTGATACTGCAGCCGGCTGCGGTCACTCGGCATGTCTATTTGTTTTAGGGTTTAGAGTACGTCTTCATAAAACTGGAATAGATCACACGTCTCACCAGCCAGCCGTCGGACGCTCGCTCGATTACACATACGAGTATTAGCATTTCGCGTTGGATATTCAGACACCCATACGGACGTATGCAAATGAAAGTCTGCTGAAGATATTGTTACGGACAGTATCCGTTTTTAAATATTGCACGAATACACTCTAAGAATACAAGAGATGACTTATTTTTGAATGGTTTATTGTATGCTTTTTTATTTTTATTCAATGTCATTGCTGTGTTTATTACTTATTTTAAAGTGAATGAAAATAGTGTTTGAATATAATGCTGCTTTTCGCAGAACTACCGAGCGATATGTTCGGTCCCTGGAAACGACTTGGATTAAATAATCAGTAATGTTTCATTGAAATTGTGACTTGTTGTTAAATAAATAATGGCATATGAATTTGTTTAGCGAGTGTAGTACATAATTTAATAGGTGTGTTGAGGGGATAGTCTGAACTTCTTACGTAAGTCAGCGTGGTCGTGGCGGAGTGTCCGCCGAGACCACGATGCGATCGGCACTATCTCGCATCGGTCTGAAGACTATCCCGGAAAAAATACTTGGAATCAATCCATAAGGTCATATTTTAATCACCAAAGTTCTCATATTTCCTTAATATAGCTTGCCTTGTATACCTTTTAATACATATATATCTTCAAGCCAGCTCCGTTACGGGGTAAGCAGAGCGCTGGGAGAGCGCTTACAAATAACCCGAATGTATTTAAATGACCGCTGTCCAGTGTGTATGTTCTCTGAACAATCATAACGCAATCAATTTGTAAATGTAATTATTCTCCGCCACCACTCGAACATAAAATGTTTTTACGGACCGACTTCTACAGCGTCGTTAGTGGAGTGCGTCATGCCACGGATAAGATAACGCTGATAGCCGCCAAATTGCCGACAACAGGATTAAGCTCTTTAAATTGTCATTACTCACTTGCCACTACACAGACCGTTTGTCATTTCGTAGATACGGTGTAAGGTACTGTCGTGTGCTTATCTAAACTTGTTGAAGTTCTACTTTTTTTTTTTCAACCTACTACAATTCCACTGTTGGAATACGGGTCTCCTCTTATATTGAGAGGGTTAAGGCCATAGTCTGCCACGCTGGCCAA